>JAULKJ010226817.1:0-22970 GCA_032355405.1 Rubia balearica
ACGCTCCTGACCGTCCTGTAAAAAGGTAGATCATAGGAATGAGTAGCATCTAAACTAGTTTGAAATCCTCAGTGCTGGAATTCCATTTTTGTCCAGAAAGTACAAGCCCACAACATGATCCGGTAGTTCAGTGAAAGTTAATGCGGAGGTTAATGTTTGTGAAAATGCATGTTTAGCCAAGGCATCAGCAACAGTGTTAGCTTCTCTAAAAATATGTGCAATATGGATCGATCCCAGTTTAGCATGAATTGTATCTGCTAATTCAAATAGGTTCCAATGAGCTTCATCAGGGTTTGCAATCATATTGACAGCTTGTAGGCAGTCAGATTCAATATTAATGAGCTCATGATAGATGTGTAATAGATTGACTCCTAGTTGAAGAGCAAGCATTTCAGCATGAAGTGGAGAGTGAGCATTAACATATTGACATGTAGCAGCAACAAAGGAACCATGTGTATCTCTTAGAATTAGACCTAAACCAGCCATACATGTAAGAGAGTTCCATGAGGCATCTACATTACATTTAAGACCAGAAGAAGGTTTTATCCAGTTTACACTCACTATATTTGGTTTTGCAGGTTTCAACCATAATGGGAAATGACCAGCAGCAGCAAGTTCAATGTCAAAAACATTAGAGATGTAAAAAGGCTTAGCTGCATATGCATTATAAATCAAACCTTTAATATCCCTAACTAAGAGTGAGACAGTGACCTTTTTATTTTCATATATGAATTTATTCCTGGCTTTCCACATAGTCCAACAGGTGAATGACACAATGTTGTGAATAATTTGAGTGTGTATTGGTGTGAAACCAGATTTGGAAAGATAGTAAGAAATTCTATCCCAGATGGAACTGAAAGAAGGTGTATGAATACCAACAATTCTATTCACATCAGTCCATACATTTCCAGCCAAAAAACATTCATTCATGAAATGATCAAGAGAATCCATATTGTCACAAAAAGGACACTTAGAAGGAAGATTTAAACCAAAATGTGAGAGAATGTTATCAAATGGTAGAAGTGAATTCATAGTTCTCCACATAAAAACTGAAATCTTCTTAGGAATTCTTTTATCCCAAAGTGTTTTTAAGGAAATGGAATTACACCTTTGTTCCCTGAGAGAGTTATAGGCAGATTTGAAGCTGAAAATTCCTCTCTTATCCGGTTTCCAAATGAGCTTATCCTTCCTGTGAGTAAAGCATTTTGCTTCCTTTAGAATTTCCTGTAGAGAAGAGTCAATCAGTGGGGTAATTGTAGGCATAAAATCCTGCTTATGCTCTATGAAATGTGCCACAGTGCATTGAATAGGAATTCCTGTAATTTCATGATCTACGAGATCCATTAAAGGACCTCTATCAGTCCAGTTGGAGAGCCAAAAATTACATTCTCCCTTTCCATGAATAACCCTAGTGTGTTGTTCAGCAAAAACATTTACTTGACATATTCTTTTCCAGTTTTGAGAGGTTTGAGCTGTTTGAGGAAGAGATGCAATAAATGATGTCCAAGGAGCTGTGGAAGATTGGAATTTCCACCAAAGTTTGGCTGAAAAAGCTTTTACTATGGTAGTAATTGACCTGAAACCTAATCCATTCTCTGAAACTGGAAAACACATATCTCCCCATTTTTTCCAAGCCTTTTTCCTTTTCAAATCAGTATAACCCCAGAAAAAAACTGAAAATCTGGTGTTGATGAGTTTAATGACGTGCACTGTGGGTTTCATAACTGCCCAGAAATGTTGAGACAAAGAGTATAAGCAGGAATTGATTAGGGTAATCTTACCTCCAGTAGATAACCATAGATTCTTCCAGTTATTTATTCTCCTATCTATCATTTCAATCAGAGGTTGGAAATGAACAGATTTAACCCTACCAGTAAAAATAGGAATCCCAAGATATCTAAAAGGGAAAGAGCCTCTTTTCATCCCTAAGATTGATTTAATCTCTCTAACTTTAGCAGCTGTTGCATTTTTACTAATATAGAAATCACTCTTCTCATAATTAATCTTTTGGCCTGATGTATTTTCAAAAACCTCTAGAAAAGCTTTCATCCTAATCAAATTTGATTTACCAGCTTGCATAAAAATAATTGTATCATCAGCATAAGTAAGATGAGAAATTGGGATAGCATTTCTAGGTAAAGCAAAATACTGCATCCTGCCATTTTCAAAGATGTAGGATAGACTTCTTGTAAAAGCCTCAGAGAAGAGATTAAAGAGAAAAGGAGAGAGGGGATCACCTTGTTTGATGCCTCTAGTAGCTCTGAAAAATCCTACAGGATTACCATTAATCAAGACAGAGAACCAAGCCTGGGAAAGGTTCTTCATAATATAATAGACAAACTGACCATGAAAACCAAATTTAAATAGAATACTATTAAGGAAAGGCCAACTAACTCTATCAAAAGCTTTCCTAAGATCCAGTTTTAACATGCAATTTGGTTCTCTATTTTTTCTGTCCAGAAATCTAACCATTTCTTTTAAGTAGATGATATTATCTGAAATATCTCTACCTTGAAGAAAGGCAGATTGTTGAGGGGATATTAACTTCTGCATATATGGCTTTAATCTTTCCATTAAGATTTTAGAAAATATCTTATTGGTGACATTAGAAAGACTAATAGGCCTGAAGTCATCGAAAGAGGAGGGAGTGTCCTTTTTTGGGATGACTGATATCCAAGTGCTAGCAATCCCTTTTGGAATTTGTGAGGAAGACATAAAATCCTTAGCAGCATCCAATAAATCAGCAGAAATAATAGACCATGTCTTAATGAAAAAGCATGAAGAGTACCCATCTGGCCCTGGACTACTTTGTTTGTTCATGCTTAGAACCACCTGTTTCAGTTCCTCCAAGGTGACAGGCTTCAAGAGCTTGGAATTATCTTCATCTGTTATCAATCTAGGTATTTGTGATAGGAAATGTGAGTAGAAGACTCTCTCATCCGGTGCACCAGAAGCTGTAAGAAGTTCACTGAAATAAGAGACAGCTTCCTGTTCTATTTCAGTAGCATCATCTATCCATGAACCCGTGCAGTTTTTTATTTTAGTGATGCTCAATCTACTCTTTTTTTCCTTCACCACATGATGGAAATACTTAGTATTATTGTCACCATCCTTTAACCATTTTATTTTGGCTTTGTATTTCCAGAAATGTCTTTGTTCTTTAATAGCTCTAGTCAGCACTGCCTTAGCTCTTTTGAGATTGATCAGTTCAATGTCTGAGTGATCAATTTCAAAAGCAATTTCCTGAAGTCTAAGTGCTTCCTCTGCTTCTAAGACATTATTATGAATATTCCCAAAAACTTCCACATTCCATATCTTTAAAACTTTTTTTAATCTAAGAAGTTTAAGGTACAATCTCAGCATGCCAGATTCAATTAAAGGTAGGTTCCAGTTATCCCTAACAACTTCAAGGAAAGATTCCCTCTTAAACCATGTATTTATGAATCTAAATGGCCTTGGCGAGGATTTCATGTTACTGCCTATACTAAGGAACATGGGACAATGATCACTTGTTAGTTTATTCAAAATCTGAATAGATGAGTTAGGGAATCTAACACTCCATTGGGCTGTACATAATCCCCTATCCAACCTTTGTATAGTAGGGTGCTTTAATCTGCCATTTGTCCAAGTGAAAGAGTTACCAACAGTGTTAATATGATCTAGGGCCATAGAATCAATGAAGTATGAAAATTCCCTAATACTACCAAGATTAGGTGAACACGGTCCCTTATATTCATTAATGGAAGCAATGGCATTAAAATCTCCAATAAAAATTGTATGAAACGAAACCTCTTCGTCGTCATTTTCAAATCTTGACATCAAATTAAATTGTACATCTTTATTTCTTCATCTTAACCTTTTAACTTTGTAATAAATACAAAAACTAATAGTTTAGGAAAAATATATTTGTATTTATACATATGTTTAAGATTTACCTTTTGAATCTTTCACTGTGTTATAAACTTGATTAATCAGAACTTCATCTCTAACGTCACTTTCTTCTTCAATTTTTGCTTTTTTCCCCCGAAATATATGATGGAGTATTTCACTGCTGTTTCACATACTCTTATATCAACTTTAACATGAACTACTCCCCCGTCCTGGCAGAATTGGCCAATTTACTTGCACACGGTCTTCAATGATCATATTTGACCATCAATAAGTCTAGCTACATATACCAATTCTGTATAAAAAGTTGATATTTAGAAAATATATGTTATGATGAATTCAACAATAAATCACATGATATATTTATTATATGTATATTAATTTATATTTATGGTCAAAGTTTGACAAATTTGAATTTGAAATTTGACTTTGCTAATTCTGCTGGGACGGAGGGAGTATATATTTAGACCTTACAATTTGATTATTGTGTTCCTAAATATAATCCTACTAAAAAAAAGTGTGGATACAATTGGTAAGTAGATGTAGAAATATTACATATGTAATGTACAATATTATGTCATGAATTTATCAAACCTTCGTAGTTCCGTTCATTCTTGTTCATTGGTGAGACCCAATAATTTTTCAGTATTTTAACCCAAAAAAAACCGTGATCATTCCATTCTCATCTATCAAGTGAGTTTTAAATCGACGCCTCAATAATTTAAAACAATACTGCACTAAGAACACATTAAAAATCCAAAAAAATTGCAGAATCATGAATTTTTAAAAAATAATTATAAGAAAATAATATTTTAATTCTAAATAGAAATATGTTCAAAATTTACAAAATTATGTTATACTTTTTACGATTGGAAAATTAAGATTGTATATATCTTGTTTGAACTTGGATTGAGGATAGTCAATAGAGAACAAAATAAGATTGCACGGTATATATTTTGGAAGTCAAATTGAGCCAATTTCGACCATTAAATTCTAATATTATATATTCAATAATATTATTATAGTATATATTGTTGGATTCATCATAACATGCTCTTTAAAATTTATTATTTTTTCATATTTTTTTCCACACAAGCATAAAGATTTTAATAATTGAAAATTTATTCTGTTGACTTCCAAAAGTCAAAATGTGTCATTTTCGTTGGGAACAAGGTAGTATAACTAATATTCGATATCCACTACAATCTTAATATTCATTATTCACTTACAAAATAAAATCTTAATAATAGTTTTATACTTTTATGTGATTGGAAAATTATACTGCTCCCTCTGTCCCGTTATATATTACTGAATTGCTTTTGACTCAAGATTTAAGAAAAGCTGTGTTGGCAATTCAGCTTGAGAGCAGATTGGGGATTTTAGGTGTGCTGGCATCAGCAACAGTACTGATGACGTTAGCATGATTAACAAAAAAAATAATCAAAATGTGAAATGGGTTGAAAATACAATTACCATAAATACTTTTCTCCTTTTCAGCATTTCTAGACAAAAAAAAGAGAGAAAAAATGAAAATAAGCCACTATTCCACCTAACAACCTACAACTACTCTACAAAAAACAAGGAAAGTATTCAAATACTACTATAAATACAACACTGCAACTCTACATTGTTCATCTTCTTCTTTGTTTCCCATGCTTTCAAGTTCATTATCATTTTGGGGCTTGTTTTTCCAGATACTTTCCCGAAAAATACAGGAGAAGAATCTGCCCAATGAAGAGCACAACGATGTGGCTCAGTTCCTGATGGTCACTTCAAAGAATGGACATGTGGGATACGGAAAAGCTGCCGAAACAGCTAAAAAAGGAACATAGTGCTGCATACAGTAACTTGTATCTGGGAAACCATGAAAAATCAGGTTGCAGCTGGGGTTCCTGTAAATATGGTGAGCAAAAAAACAAGAGCAGTGAGAACAACAAGCAAGGTGTTAGATGAATAATCATTCAAATCAATTCTATTACCCTTAAGAAAAACTTCCAAGAGGGAAACAAGCCAATGCAATGTAAGAAAGAGCACGATTCACCAACTCATAAAGAAAGACAAACTCAGAAAACACAACAATGTTATCAATAATTTTCTAAGAGAAGCAAGAAAAGTGGGACAGGTTGAATATACATGCTCAAAACTCTGGTTCGAAAGGAAATCAAGTACATTTAAATCAGAAACATGTATAATGTCATACACCTTGATAAAAAGTGATTTTATCTGTCCGAATAATCTGCAAATTACATTCTTTTACATGAGGAAGATAATCCGTACACAACATGTCAACATAAAGGCTACATTTCGAAAGTTATGTTCATTAGTGTTGTAGCTAGGCCTATTATTACTGGTAATGGTCATGTAATTTTCTATGGCAATATTAGCATATTCCCAGTTATTGACAAGGTACCAACAAAGAAGAAAATCAAGAACATACCAAGAGGTACGATCGAGACAAAGGCCAAAGTCAAAGTAATTAGGGATGTAATGACATCATGCATAGTCAATGAAATCATTCCAGCAATCAAACGTAAGTGGCCACCCGGGTCAAGCAAGAAAATATTTCTACAACTGGACAATGAACCAGTACACACAAGAAGCAAAAATGATGCATTCCTAAGGGCTGCTAACTCTGATGGGTTCCAAATAATCATAGACTCACAGCAACCAAAATCATCAGACCTCAACAATTAGAACTGGGATTTTTCCAATCAATTTAAAGTCACCAATGGGAAAAACATGAAAAAAGTGGATCAACTAGTAGAGGCTGTGAAGAAGGCGTATAAGGAAATGAGGGGTGAAACTATCAATAAGAATCTTATCTCTTTACCGGTCGTGATGATTGAGGTGATGAAATGCAAGGGAGACAATAGGTATTCAGCTCAACACATAAAAAAGATGCACTAGCACTTATTGGGCTACTTCAGAATGACTTAGATGCACATATCACTCTAGTGAGGGAATGTGTTTAGTTTTTAAGAAACCTAAACAGAAGAGACAAGATTGAGAATTTGTGACAAAACTGGACACATTATATGGTAACCAGCTATAAGGTTAACTTTTCAAATCAGGTTTCTTTTGTTTAATGATAGTGTTGCATGCTTTTGCTTATATTGTAAACATGTTGTAATCAGTGGGAATGTTCATGCTGCAACACCAATCATTTTGTATGAAAGACATGATTTAATTATTCAGTTATCAAGTCAAAGTCATTTTAGCAAAAATGTTAGGTCTTGTGAGAGCAACGATGAAATCAATGAAAAACTAAGTACCGTCCTACAGGTTCAAGACCTGTAGTTTCCTTATACATGAAACACACATCATGCATAAAGTTAGTAGCACCTTAGAAATGTTTTACCTTTTAGGCCTAACTTAGAAGCACGAATGAAGTTAATTTAAGGTCCCACCACCTGTTAGCCTTAAATCAAATAAGGGCAACATTTGGTGCTGGATCTTTTCAAGAAACCCCAAACAAACTCAACAAAATCTCAGCAACACGGGTTCATATCTATCGTAAAGCCATACCAACACACTAAGCACCACAAAATTATTTCAGCAGAATCCAACGAAGCATATAGAGTCACAGTTACAACATCCGAACTAACATACTCGGCCACATAATGTCACAACAAAGAATCAACATCCTAGCTAACATACCCGGCCACACAAAGTCACAACACATAATCAACAAACGAGCTAACATACTCTGCCAAATAATGTCACAACAAATAATCAAAACTGAGCAAACATACTCAGTTACATCACAAATTTGGCGTACAATGAAACTTTGAACCTGATTGAAGAAACCTAAAAAACCCAAAATATGATCCGCCGCGGCCAGCTTGTGAGGGTTTAAAGCCCTCAGGTTGCTACCTTGAATCTGAAATGATAATGACAAAAAAAATGCAACACAATTAATGGCATGAAAAACTAGGACATTTTATATATATGTATTACATTACAACACACAAAATAAATTAGGATTTCAGTTTCAATCATTTAAATGCTCTAAAGCAGCAATAAAAATAACCAAAATATACCTAATAACTACAAATCAGATTAAAAAATACTAACAAGTTAATAAATGAAAAATACAGTTAAGAGAGGTAGATTTATACGATTTCTTATGTGGAAGATGGGGGTTAGGGATTTTTATTCTTGCAACCCATAGCTGGAGATCGTCAAGAGTGTCACTCCACTCGAACTCCACTCAGCCGAAGTTGACTGGCGATACCGCCATGGAAGTTGGGTCTAATCGGGTATATGGAGAGGCCATTCACCAATTTGCTACCATGGATCCGTCGGTTCCGGGAGCACCAACGTGTATAGCCCTCACCATTTCCCTTCCCTTCATCACCGGTGGCAGAAACTAAGCATCATCGCTGTAGGGAGCAGGTGCACCAAAGGACCGTGAATAAAATTGCTAAAAGTAGGGATAATCTCACATTCTCGGCCGGATCATCAGCATTTGGAAAGCAGGCAAGATTCATGGCGAACCCATTCTACCACCGGTTGTGAATCAGTAAAATTGATAAAAGGATCATCCATTTGAAAGTCTAGCCTCTTAAAATCGAAGAAAAATTGAAGTTCATCTGGTGTTAAGAGATGGTATTTGCATGGGTAAGAAGATTTCACATCCGTTTGTATTGATGAAGCGTTGGTGGATAAGAGCGATGAACGAGAGAGTTCCGAAGAGACGGGAATTGCAAGGACACGTTGTAGGGAATTATAAAACGAATGTCTAGGAAATAATTTTCTTTGTTAGCAATCATGTCCTGTGAAATAATGTCATTTTTTATTCCCTTCCTCACCTAGAGTATGAGTGACAAGAGAAAAAATGATTGCGGCCTTGATCATAATTCCATATCGAAATAGCCATGGGGCTATGGATTGGTGGCCCTAGATTTCGGAATTGATGGAGGGATGACTAGGGATAAGGCAAGGGCATCAGCCATACCAATCGATGTGGATGAAATAGAGTTGTGTAATCTTTTCCTTAAAGGCAGCCAAAACAACTAGGGTGGACACGACAAGATCGAAGTCCTCTGAATTGCAAACTAGGTGGTCGAAGTCTCCTTATCGTTAGATAGGATCATTTAAAAGATGATCAACGAAAAGGACAATTCATCACCACAGGTAAGAACGACATTCTAAGCAAGGGGACGGGAAATTTAGACCACTCGAGATAGGTTGGAGGATTGAGTTCCTTCTTGTCCATAAGGAAGGCATTCAGAATTTTTCGTTGTTTTGATAGGTTAAAGTCTTTAAATATTCATGTGTTACATAAGGAAGCCCTTGAACAAGATAAACATATAGAGTAACAAGACATTTTGATTCAGAAGTGGTATATATATAACCTGTGCAATATACCGTAACTAAACCAAACATGTATAGCAACCCCTTTGCTAAAGTAAGGTAGTTCACCCAATCCACGAATAGGTGGGCACAAAAATGCCATTAACTAGAAACCATAAAAATAGGGGAAAATAACACTCAACACAACACCCCATACCCATACCACGATCCAAATATAGGAGCATGATAATCAAACCATGATCACACAGCTAGAGAGCTATAAATAAAGAGAGGGAAAATTGGAAAAAGCACATAAGAAAATACTTCAGTAATACATGACATGGTCATACTAATTTGAGCGTCAGAACTTCCTCCCCAGGACCAACTTGAGGACATTTGCAGATACTCAAAGAGGCAGGGGCTTTCCGTGAGCTGATTCCGAGCACTAAAATCATTCAAAAGGAATTCCCTGCATCAACGGTACCATCTGTGGAGATCAAAAATTTTGTTTTTGAGTTTTTTTATTTCCTGAAAAAAGCAAAGCCTATGTTAGAGCTTTCACCATGTAGTAGACACCTAAATAAAACTGAAAACTCCATGACCTAGGTGAACGAATAGGTGGAGGATCACAGTAACTTTTTCACGAACGTCCAACTACAGTACATTCACATATAACAAACTAATCCAGGTATATAAGGACAACTTGCAATCAAGGTATGCTCGCGTGTTACAATTTATTCCTATTCAAAATAGACATGTAGTGCAATGTAGTGTAGAAAATATATATAGATCCCAACACCATGCGGGTCGCTCAGCCTCAGAAAAATCCAGACTAAATTAGGGTTGAAGGAATAGATTAGTAAGCATATGGGCAGTGTTTTCCCAATCCAACAAACCCATAGATAATTAGCTAAGTTATTAGTCGACAACAACTAACAATTCAAAATTACATGATATCTTTAGAAATATATACAGAGCCAATAGAATATGCCCCTATGAATAATTAAATAATTCTTTATGAATTAAAGTATCGCGGTTCATACCACAAATTTCGAACACCAATTAGGACTACTCGACACACCAATCTAGGCCATATCACAACCATAAAATGTTTCATCAATCAAGGAACAATTCGACTACAACAAGTAGAGACTTCCAATCTTTTCTTTTTTAGGAAAAATTACATTACAAAACTTAGTAAAAGTGAAGTGAACATAGCATCGTCTAAACAAAATGCCCATACTCATAATATAATATGTAAATAATTCATTAGACTGAATCTTATATTCATACAAAAACTAAGGATTACAACAAATGCCTTGCTCAAATGTATGAAACTTCCATTAGGAAGCATTGAAAACGTTTCTCTACCAACCTAGTACAACATACTATAACTACGTATTTATCCTGTGGTCATTGCCAAGAAGGATGTATCCCCACGGGTTAGAACAACATTCTAAGCAAGTTCCTTCTTGTTCCTAAGGGAGGAGTTTGGAATTTTTCGTTGTTTTGATAGGGTAAAACCTTTAAAGTATTAATAGCAAAATGTCAATTTAATTCAGAAGTTGGTATATATATGACCTACCCAATATACCTTTACTAAATCCAAACACGTGTAACAACCACTTTGCTAAACTAAGGCAGTTCACCCAATCCACGAATATGTGAGCACAAAAATGCCATTAACTAGAAACCACAAAAATAGCAAAAAAACAACACTCGCCACGACACCTCATAACCAGATTACGCTCCAAAAGTAGGAGCGTGATAATTAGACCATGATCACACCACTAAAGAGCTATAAATAAAGATAGGAAATATCAGATAAAAGTACATAAGAAAATACTTGAGGAATACATACATGACGTGGTCATACTAATTTGAGCATCATAAATTCCTCCCCGAGACTAACTAAAGGAAATTTGCAGGAAGTTGATTCCAATCACTATTATCAATTAGAAGGAATTCCCTACATCAGTGATGTCGTCTGTGGGGATAAAAAATTTTGTTTTTGAGTTTTGATAGTTCCTGGGAAAATTCAAAGCTTACGTTAGACACCTGAAGAAAACTGAAAAATTCCAGGACCCAAGTGAATGAATATGTGGACGATCACGGTAACTTTGTCATGAACTTCCAACTACGGTACATTCGCTATGTAAAAAATTGATCCAGCTATATAAGGACGACATGCAATAAAGGTATGCTCGCATGTTACAATTTATTCATATTCAAAATAGACACGTAGTGCAAAGCGATGTAGAGAATATATATAGCCCAGGGTCATATGGGTCGCTCAGCCATAGGAAAATTCAGATTGAGAATTAGGATATAAGGGTAGAATTAGTAAGAATAGGGGCACTTGGTTCCCAATCGAACAAACCCATAGAATAATCAGCTAAGTTATTAGACGACAACAACTAAAATTCATAATTACATGATATCCTTAGAAATATGTACACAGCCAATAGAATAATTCCCTAGGAATAATTAAATTATTCTTCATTAATTAGAGGGTCGCGGTTCATACCACCAATTCCAAACACCAATTAGGAATACTCGACACACCATTCTAGTCCATATCACAACTATTAAATGTTTCGTCAATGAAGGAACATTTCGACTACAGCCAGTAAAGACTTACTGTCTGTTCTTTTTTAGGAAAAATTACATTACAAAACTTAGTAAAAGCAAAGCGAACATAGCATTGTCTAAACATAATGCCCATACTCATAATATAATATGTAAATACTTCATTTAACTTAATCTTAGATTTATACAAAAACTAAGGATTACAAATAATTCCCTGCTCAAATGTAGGAAGATTTCGTTAGGGAGGATTGCAAAAATTTCTCTGCCAACCTAGTACAGCATACTGTAACTATGTAATTCTCCAGTAGTCATTGCCAAGAAGGACATAACATCCTCTTGAATTTGAATCCTTCTAGCTAGATTTCTCGACAAAATCTCGAACTCCCATGGATAAAATAGGTTCTTCGATACCACCACGCTTATTAAGTAATGTAGGAGCAAAGGCAATAATGGTTTTCTATTCTCCCACTGCATGGCCTCCATTCCCCTACCTATGAATACACAAGGAGGTGAAGGGGAATCATCCTTCTCACCCAAGTAGAGCAGGCATAGTGGCAAGAAATGTTCGCCCATTCTCTCACTACAGCTACTCCACCCCATAAATCAGTTAAATAAACTCATGAAGGAACTCCCCCTTCAGGAGTCCTCCAACTGAGTAGTTCATCTTCTTCCTGCTTTAACCAATATGGGTTTTAATGGCTCTGTAACATTGGATACCTTCAATGAGACAGGCATAGGAAAAGGATATGTTACTTCCTTAACCTCTGAACCAAACCTGATAAGATGGCCTTTTGATATTGCCAAAATTGTATAAACACATCATTAGTTTCTGACATCATGACAACACTTGAAATATACCCAAATAACTTAACACATTTACAATATAAATGGAATATTTTTGGACATCTTTTAAAGGATGTAATCCAAACGTGCACCACTAACCGGAGTAATCTCTCCAACTTTCCCATACTTTATAGTTTCTCATTAAACCAGTGAGGCTCTAAACCTGAATCTTGTATAGCTCACGCATACCCATTCTCATATTTAGTATACATATATACATACATATATATATACATACACACACACACACACACACACACACACACATATATATATATATCCAAGAAAGATCACAAACAACCACCACAAAAAGAAACATTCCTAGTGAAAGGTTCATTACTCTATACACATTCAAAATAGAATCATAGCTCCAAAGTTTACCTCTCAATTTACTCATATCACCTAAAACACATAGAAAGCACATAAAGACCCAGCATGGTAAAAATACTAGGAAAATAGTAGCTTTTATAGGCGTCCAAAGTGTCTTGGTAAAACAAATCAAGACGACTGGAAATAAAGGTATGCTTGCATGTTACAATTTATTCCTATTCAAAATAGACACGTAGTGCAAAGCAACAAAAAAAATACATATAGAGCCCCAAGACCGTATGGGTCACTCAGCCACAAGAAAATTCATACTAAATTAGGATTGAATAAGTAAAGAATGAATTAGTAAGCATAACATAAGTTTTTTCCCAATCAAACAAACCCATAGAATAATCAGCTAAGTAATTAGTTGAAAAAACTATATTTAATATTTACATGATAAACTTAAAATATGTACATGGCCAATAGGATATGCCCTAGGAATAATGTAATGATGCTTTATCAGTCAAAGGGTCGCGGTTCATACCACCTATTCCGAACACCAATTAGGACTACTCGGCACACCATTCTAGTACATATCATAACCATAAAATGTTTCGTTAATCAAGGAACATTTTGACTACAACTAGCAAAGGCTTACCAGCAAGGTCTTTTTAGTCAAAGACTTCCAATCTATTCCTTTGGATTCTATGGCACACTGGTTACTTTGATATCACGGTATTGGATAAGTGAGTTCAATGGATGGATGTGGAAGTAAGGATAAAAGAAATAAAACAAAGTTGTTATTGCACAGTTGTGTATGGATTAAACACTAGTCTTAAAAGGGAAAGTATGTGGCAATTTCTCTAATGACTGGGAAATAGAAAAAAAATCATGGTTGTTACTGGGAGACTTCATGATGCAAATGCCAAGATTACTACCACAATAGATGATGACATTCCAAAGCTTGATCAATCATTTAAATGATATGTTTGGGATTCTCTAAGTGACATGATAGGTCCTATGACTAAGACAAGAACGAAGCTTAGAGATTCGGTTTTAAATGCTTTGATGGATCAAGTTCATCATGAATAATTGAAAAATAAATCAACATCGACAAGTTCTTGGATTAATTGTTCAAGAGTGGCGGGGAAGCAAAGACATCGTGAAGAACACTTTACTCTTTTTTCTGCCAGATTTTTTTAATGAGGTAGTGTGATCATTGTAAATTATTGTAAATTATTTCATTTGGAATTTTGGGATTAAAATTTGGCCATGTGGGCTTTTGAAGGGTTTAATCTCAAAATCAGTCCATTAGGTTTAGAATATTCAGTTCTGATTTGACTAGAATTAGATTTGGTAAGATTAGATAAGGCAATATTCATCCAAGGTTTATCTTGGAAGAATTTTTCCATAATTCAGCATATTTTAGGTATTTTAGTTAGATATGGTTTTAGTTTCTTAACGTTGTCATAAGTCTTATCAGTTTCCGACATAAAATTATCAAATCTCGTTCTGATTAAAACTAGGGTTTTGGCCGATTCAGCCCTATAAATAGGGGGTTTGGGCGAGTTTTACACACACTTTTATCAATCAAATATTCAAAATTAGAGTTTATATTATTTTCTTGTGAGTGTTTTCATTGTTGCTTAATCCTACGAGTTAATTAAGAATCAATACCATTTGTGAATTAATCCTGCGGGCTAGTTAGTACAAAAAAATTCAATTAAGAGTAATCCTGAGGGCTAGTTTTGATCAATTCGTGTGATCTAGTGAGGGTTTGCAGATCCCTTCATTCGGTCAAAGATTTAAATTCCGCAATCTAGAATCTTCACAAAGATATTCATATCACTTCAACTCACATTTAGACGTTCAAGATAGAATTGGAGGGATGGCAGTTGAAGAGAATGGGTTGATGGATTTTTAAGGTACGGATGCTGAATTAGAACTAACAAGGATAAAGACAATTGGAAATTAGTATACATGGAGTAATAGGAAAGAAGGAGTGGAAAGAGTAATGAGTAAGATTGATAGGGGTTTAATCAACTCTGAATGGTCAGAGAAAGTGAAGAATGTATTTTCTGAAGTGAGAAATGAGATAGTATTTGATCATCTACCTTTATTATTCAGGATTGATGTCAATGCAAAGAAGTTCTGGAAACCTTTCTTAATATTTTAATATGTATTCTCCATTCCCATTATTTGAAGGTACAATTAGTCACGTCAGGGAAGTGAGAATGTTGCAACTTTGAGTGACTTGGCCTAAATTATGAAAGCTATGGAAAGGCCACTATCTAGGT
This sequence comes from Rubia balearica, assembly GCA_032355405.1. Classification (NCBI taxonomy): domain Eukaryota; kingdom Viridiplantae; phylum Streptophyta; class Magnoliopsida; order Gentianales; family Rubiaceae; genus Rubia; species Rubia balearica. Next base: position 15,222 of record JAULKJ010226817.1, read on the forward strand.
TTAATAAAAGGGAGTTTGGGGAAATAGGAGAAAAAGTGGAACAATGCATGTCATTATGGAGTAGGGTACAGTCTTATTTATAAATAAGGATCTACTATCTGCAAGCAAGTAGGAAACTGAGTGTGTAGATTTAAAAGAAGTTGAAAGAATGCAAGAGGATTAAGATAGATTTTTACAGCAAAAATAAAAAATACAGTGGATAAATTAGGGTGATAGACGCACAATTTTTTTTATGGTGCAATGAAGTCAAGGCAATATAGAAATAACATTGTAACTCTGAAAGTGGGTGGTGAGATATTAATGGCACAAGAAGAAGTTGAAGAACATCTAGTGAAGCACTTTAAAAGCAAGTTGGGGAGTAGTTATGTGATAGGAAAGCTAAATAAAGAGGTTGTGATGTATCGGAAAGTGGTGACTATACAACAAGCATCATTGATCCAATGGCTCAACACTTCTGAGATCTAGGTAGTTTTAAGAGGGATTCATTCTATAAAAAGCCCTGGAAAAGATGGTTTTACAGGTCAAATTTTCAAGGAGGCTTGGAGCATTGTGGGCAGTGATGTAACCTCAACAGTAAAAAAACTTCTTTAAAGGAGAGGAAAATCCCAGTAGCTTCAACAATGCAGTGATTGCACTTTTACCAAAAATAGCACATCCACAGAAAATCTATAGAAGTTAGAAAAAAGTTAGAAGAGTTTCAAAAAATCAGAGAGCTAAGTGTGAATGTGACTAAATCTGAGATGATATTTGTCAAAGATGGATTTAACTGAGCAGGTAATACTAGTAGTTGAGTTGCAAGTTGTCAAAGGTGAATTCCCTATGAAATATCTTGGACTGTTATTATATACTGTGAGGTGGGATATAAATGACTGTGAAAATATGTTAGAAAAGGTTTGAGGAAAGATCATGAGCTGAAACTCTAGAAATTTATCTCACGTAGGGAAACTTTAACTAGTCAACTTTGTCTTATTAAGTAAGTATCACATGTTATTGGAGGAGTATTATGAAGATTCCTAAAAGTGTTCACAGCAGAATAATGAAAATTTGTAGTAGCTATTTGTGGTGTAGAGAATAGGATCAAAGAGGGTTCAATGCATCTTCATAGATTACACTTAGCAAGGTGATAAAAAGAAAATGGATGGGAATTAGAAACCATGCTAAATGTAATCAAGCGGCATTCTACCATTATTTATGGGATATTAACGGAAATAATGATATCTTACGGATTCATTGGCTACAAGCATACTATCTTAAAGGCAAGAAACTCAGTGAATGCAAGGTTTCAGATTCCAGAGCTGATCTTGGAAGATATTACTGAAGCTCAGGAACAGGTTTTATATAGATCTGAGAAAGTGTGGAGATAACCTGGGGAATTAAGGATAGCGGAATTGTATAATGTTATGAAGAGAGGTGAAGAAACTATGGCAAAATCAACAATCATTTGGGGAAAAATGATACATCCTAAGCAAATATTCTTTTTATGGCTGTTACTCAATGGAAAATTAGAAATTGTGGGCAGGCTGAAAAACTTTGGTATGTTGGATTCACATCCTTATGTAGTTTGTGCGACATGAAGTGGGAAACGGTGCACCAAATATTTATTGATTTTTTTTCCAGTTTTTTGAGTTGCTATATGCGTTTTCTCTAATCTGATTTTGCATTCTCCTCTTGTTGATTGTTCTTTTTGAATTAGGAACTTCATTTCCTTACTTATGTGTTGTATCTGTCAGTATCCAGTGTGTACTTGTTAGTTGTGATGTGTATGAATTTTTATTTCACTTGTTGATTCTTTGTTTTAAATTAGGAACTACATCTATTTACTTATATGTTCATTCCGGTAGTATCTAGTGTGTACTTTTCAGTTGTATTGTGTATGACTTTTAATTTTCATTTGTTGTTGATTGTTTAATTTGAATTAGTAATTGTATTTTTTTTACTTATTCATTGCATTTTCTGGTATTCAGTGTGTACCTGTTAGTTGCATTGTGTATGACTTTTTATTTTCATTTTTTATTGGTCACTTTTATTTAAGAATTGTATTTTTACTTATATGTTGCATTTGTTAGTATTCAATGTGCATGAAACTTTGCAAAAGTTGGATCTGGACTTGAAATGGTTATAAATTTTAAGAAATCTGAAAATGATAAACATTGGACACCACAAAACGTTCCAACACGAGGAGGATCCAGATGAAGATGACATTGAACTCAAGGAATTCGAAGTTGATCTGCCAAACTGTCAAATTTTAGTCTCTTGTGTTCTGTGTACTATAACATATACTAGTTGTAGGCTAACATATGCATGTTTTAAAAATACATGAACGATTCATAATCTAAATTATACACTACCTCATGGAAAATTTCCATAATTCACATTCAAAGTTTTAAATGAAATGTGTGTTTTAATACAAATGATACGTATTGTAAGGTAATAGATGTATAGTCTATATAAAAATTTTGAGCAGCATTAAGTTTGTTTTGCTAATGTTGACACTTTTTGTTTACATGTTCATTCAATTAAATTCATAGATTCACTGCTTCAGAGATTCCACTCATACCCAGTTCTACAACATAAGCTCTGTATTGCGGTAGTTACCTTGTTTTGTATAGTTTGGAAGATATTGATCTATGTGTGGTGAAATTTCCTTCGATTTGAACTAAATTTCTTTTGAATGAAACTGAAATTCAATAGCATGAATTGCTCCAATGTAGAGGCTACGTGAATTATCATTGAATTTGATTCCAATTAGGCTTCGTCATTGAAAGTTTTGAATGGAAAGTGAAATTAAGATATTGTTCGTTCGAATTAGAGATCAGAAATTGGTCATTCGATCGGACGAATAAAGGTTGGAGATTCCATCGGAGTGGTGAGGAACAGCAAGTATGGGAGAGTAAGGATATGCACATATCAGAGAGTTTTTGTATGTGTAGTTATGTGTGCGTAAGAAGAAGAAGAAGAAGAAAAGGATCCGACAATTTTGGGTTATCACTGGACCCGTGGGTTTTTATAACTCGGACCAACCTACATCAATTAATTTTCTTCCCCAAACTTCTCAATTGCATTTGGTTCCTTAACCTGTCCATAATTTATGACCATGTCATTTTTCATGAGACCTTCTCCTATTATAATACCTATCATTTCAGTTCTTGGTTAGAAAAATGATCCATATTAAATTGAATGGAACCAAAACTTAGAATAGTGAATGTATGTTTAAAATTTGGCTTCAATTTTGACATTTTGATTTAATTTAACCTATTTTATTAGTGTTAGGATAGAAGATTCGTAGAATATTCTAGCCAGTCTTTAGGTGATTCTAGTAGATATTCTAGTGCAAGAATTATAGTATAACTTAACTTGTAGATGCATTGTACTCTTGGTTTCAGCGGTTTAGCACTTATCTCTGTCAGCTTGGGTTTCTCTGTAGTTTAATTGATTCGTCCATGTTTGTTTTTTCTCATGATGAAACCTTGTTGCATCTTCTGGTCTATGTTGAGGATATAATTCTCACTGGGATTGATCCCCCTGCCATCTGCAAGTTCATGCTCGCTCTAATGCTAAGTTCTCCATTAAGGATCTAGGTTCCCTACAGTATTTTCTTATCTTAGAGGTCGAGTCAACTTCCTCAGGGTTGTTCTTAAGCCAAGCCAAGTATACTAGGGATATTCTGACTCGTGCTGGAATGACTGATGTTGCCCCTATTTCTGTGCCATTCGTCCCGCAGTCCCAACTTCACAGTTCTACTAGTGGGAAGTTTTCCAATCCTGCTCTTTATCGCTTTTTAGTTGGGGCTCTCTAGTATCTCACAATTACTCGCCCAAATCTTGCTTTTGAGGTTAACTCTGTCAGCCAGTACCTCTAGGATTCTCGTGACGATCATTTTGCAGCCGTCACCTGTTCCTTCTTTATGTTCGTGGCACCATTCAATACGGTCACTTCTTCAGTTCAGCTCATTCCTCTGAGCTCGTGGGTTACTCTGGCGCTGATTGAACACAATGTCTTGATAATTGACGCTAAATGTATGGCTATGATGTGTTTCTTGGTGGCAGTCTGGTCTCCTAGAGTGTCAAGAAGCAACCCACTGTCTCCCGCTCCAATTCTGAGTCCGAGTATTAAGCCTTGGCTAACACTGATGCAGAGGTTGTCTGACTATCACACCTTCTTCGGGACCTTCGTTTCCCTCTTTCTGGATCCCCTTTCCTTCTTTGCGATAACAATAGTGTCATTTTTGGGGCTCGAAATCATGTTGCTCATAAGCAAGCCAAGCATATTGACATTGACTATCATTTTGTTCAAAAGCTTGTGGCTTCTGGCAAGCTTCATCTTCATCATGTCTCTATTTTGCTCTAACTAGCTGATATATTCACCAAAGGGTTTTCTCATCCCCTATTTGAGTTCCTCAGGTCCAAGTTTTGCGCTTCCGAACATCTGACACTTCGCTTGAGGGGGTGTTAGGATAGAAGATTCTTAGAATAATCTGGCCGATCATTATGTGATTGTAGTAGATATTTTAGATTTAGAGTTATAGTATAACTTAACATGTAGATGCATTGTACTCTATATATTGCTGATCATTTCATAAAATAAATCAGCGGGAAATTTACTCTTTCATTCAGTGTTACGACTTATAAATAAGGGAGCTACACATCAATCAAGCTAATACCGACTTACGACTTATGAACCATACATCAATCAAGTTACTGAGCTTAAATCCTTAACTCCAACAATAAACATGCTTTTTGTCTCATTCAAGAACTTCTATCGGCAAATAGGATTGAGTTGTGTATATTCAAAGGGTGAGATTCAGATCTTTCTGATAAACACTAGTAATACTTTAGCAATTCATCAAACCCGAAAACCGTAATATATATAAAAAAACATCGAAAAGTCTGAGATGTTTGGATCAAATGCAATTTAACAAAGGCCACATGAAACAGACCGAAAGATATATAAAATTGGTGGAAGGTTTGACTATGGGGTTGGCTCCGCGTAATAGCTCATCAAAGATATTGATCCTTCGGTGTTTGAACAATTCAATGCAATTATTTAAAAGATAATCCCGTCGTGAGGAATGGGTTACAAAACAATATAAATATGGTCCAGGAATTGATCATGTTTCTACAGATTGAAATTTGTCAAATATTCAGATAAGAAATGTAAACTGTTTAATTAGAACCACTATTTGGTAATTGGTGGTATGCCAAAAAGAAATGAAAAAGGTACTTCTTGTCGTAATTACATTTTTTTCCCTCTCTTTTGAATCCCCTAGTCAAAGATGTCAGATCCATAAATATAAAAACAATTGCAATATTTTTATTATATATCTAATAAATTCTAATTTAGAAATTGTGCATTTTTAAATCAAATCTATGATAAATAAGTCCGTCTCTTGAAAGACGGTATTTTCATAAATCATGGGAAAACCAAGGTTTAAAGTGCAAATTAGAATAAATGAAGATAAAATTTTTGGGTTGCATGAATCGGGTTATAAACTTTACAACTACTATACGTTGGGTAATAAATTTTTAATATTGCAACTAAGAACTTTTACATTTTATTATTCTAATTAAACCCCGTCTTTCCATAAGGTTATGCAAAGACGGTCTTTCCCAAAACTTTGCCATGATAAAATTATATTTAAATATGAAAACATAAATATATATATAATATAATACTCCCTTCGTCCCACCTCAAATTGCATGGAAATTCTTATCACGCTATTCAAAAAACATGTTTGACTATTAATATGTTTAACTACGTATAATAGCGGCAAATAAAAAATTGATATTGAGATACTAGTTGTTACGATAAATTCAACAACATTACCTACAATAACATAGTTACACTTATATCTATTCAAATATGCGGTCAAACTTTGATAAAAAATTGTGTTCAAAAAGCAAGTATGCAATTTGGGACGGAGGGAGTATTCAAATCACAGTGTACACAATATAATTTTTGAAAGAACCAAAATGCTTCTTTTTTTAAAAATTTTTTTGTAATCGAGATGGAGTTTATAGGGTACTCATCCTTATTCATTTCACTTTTGCACAAATGCGATTATAATAAATGTGATTTTGAAGATTTTTTTTTCCATTTTAGTTGAAACCCATGAAAATGATATTCGATCGGTGATCGTGTACCCCTAGACCTTATAAATATTTGATCCATTGAGATCAAGTGATAGTGCACATTTTGTCACAAAAGAGTTGTTGTAACCTGATCGAAGGACAAAAAAGTTACCTATTTTTAGAGCTATGTAATCTATAATGAATATGAAAATCTATTAACAAGTTGGTAAGATGGACACCAAACGGCTAGACTCCCAGTTTGTTCTTATATTTATATGAACAAAAACTGGAGGTTGTTTCTAGAAAATCTTTCCTCTTCTTTTTTGTGTTTCTTTTCTTTCTGCTGGGGAACTAACGTCTTGTACTCAGGAGCGGAACACGAAAATTACGGGAAATGTGGGTAGTAAAAAAATTATAAAAATTATCAGGCCCCTCTGATTATGAAAAAAACTGACAATGTTTTTTACTAATAAATCAGTCTGCGCCACGTATGTATCCTGCCTACGCCCCTACTTGAACTGGAGAGAATCTTCGATCCAGTGAGACCCTTGGCTGGGCTCTGTTTCCCTTCTTGTGTGCTGCATAACATGTAAGAAAAGGCAGAACAAACTATGAGTAGCATCCATTCGGAGTTTGTAACCTAGTTGAGCAGTCTTAAACTATGATCAACATGTATCAATCCTTTGGTTTTTTGTCCAATTCCTGATAGTTCTGAACTTTCTCAGTTTGTTTTTTAATTTTTCGCTTGCTTAGCAATGTGGTCCACAACCGTACGTGTAAGCCTGTCCTAAAGTGTGCTGAGTATTAAGATGTTGATTTTAAATTTAAGACCTGATGGAAAAGTTCCCATAGAGCCTTTTCTGGATCCTATATGCATCTCCCAACAATATTACAATCAGTTTCTATTGTGAATTAAGATTAGTGCACATTGACAGCTAGCAAATTTTATGCCTTGGAGTTTACATGCAATTAAAACCGTCAAAATGACGGAAGTTTAAGGGAAGCCAATTCTTTTCATTAATGATGATCAGATTGGTCAAAGACATTTACAATGATTTGTTCCTATTACAATGAGTTGGGATCAACCCATTACACAAAGGAGTTAAAAACTATAAATTACACATCTAAATCCTTTGTGGCTATCTGAGAACTACACTGAAATTAAATTGGTGTAGCTTGTTGTTCTGCTGCTCAGCTCACTCTGAACCAATTTTTTCCATAATTAAGCCAAACCAGTTCAAACGTGCCGAATTGAAAAATAGCATATCTGGAGTTGATTCTCCTCTTCCAGCGAGTTGCGCAAACTCGCCAGAGTGAACCATGACCAAATCAATAAACCATTCAAACAAACTAAGCAAATGGCATAACTTGACATACCATATCTTTCTTGCTAAAAGCCTTAATCCCTTTTTCCATTTGTATCTCTAATAATAATTAACACCCAAATGCCATAACTCCCATCTTGCTTTACCCAGTGTTCTAAAAATCGGTCCTAGGCGGCGCCTAGCGCCCTTCCACCGCGCATAGGGCCTAGGCGGTCTGATTAGACGTTTGGGCCACCTAATCCCGCCCAGACCTACCCGAACCGAATTTGAAATTTGATTTTTTTCTTATATAAACAAGAAGTTTTTTTACTCTCTAATATATATTAAATTTCTTATTTCTAAATTATTTTTGTATT
>JAULKJ010226818.1:0-13813 GCA_032355405.1 Rubia balearica
AATTTCTTCTCATTTACACTTTAAACCTTCGTCTTTCCATGACTTTGGAAAGACCGTCTTTCAAGAGACGTACTCAAAATAATATTATCAGCGAATTCTTACATCGAAAATAATTTATTAATAAATACATAGTATTATTTTAAGAGTCCGTTGAAAGACGTTCTTTCCATAATTTATGAAAAGACCAAAGTTTAAACTGTAAATTTGAAAAAATCAAAATAAAATTTTTGGCTTGTATTATCGGGTCATAAACATATCACTCCTACATGTTGCATAGTAAATTTTTAATATTGCAACTAATTTTTTTACCTTTTTATAATTCCAATTCAATCTCATCTTTATATATGCCTATGGAAAAACGATCTTTCCTAAAACTTTGCCTTATTTTAAACGGATACTTTTATAATAATATAAATAATAAATTATTTGATTTGATTTCATTTATTATGATAAGATTCTCACAATTTTAATTTTTAAAATGTATTTTAAAATATAAATATTTATAATTTGATCATAAACATTAAAGATTTCCTATAATTGTATTAATGGTTGGGCGGCTTGACCGAAAATGCGTACACATTATATTATACTTTAAAAGATATATATAAATCTAGTATAAAAATATCATGCGTGTTATTTTAATTATAGTGTTTATTCAGTGTTTAGTCAGAAATCAATGTTTACATACTTTTGACCATCTTAACCTTTTGTATTTTAAAATCATCAAAAATGATAATCATAAAAACTGTTAGTTTGGGTTCACATTATTAAAAAATATAATTTATTCGATGTTTAAATTTAGAAATATTTTGATAGCTTATATTTCAAAGCTCAAAATTCAAACATCAAATTTAAAAATACTTTTGTAAATTTATAATTAATTTAATAGATTCTCACTTTAAGTTTTAGACTTCAAATTTTAGATTTAGACTTTTGGCAAAGTCTTGGGAAAGACGGTCTTTCCATAGATTTTTGGAAAGACGGGGTTTAATTAAAAATATAAAAGGTAAAAAGTCTTAGTTGCAACATTAAAATTTTAGTATACAATATGTAGTAGTTATAAAGTTTATAACCCGATTCATGCAACCCGAAAATTTTATCTTAATTTTTTCTAATTTACACTTTAAACATTGGTCTTTCCATGATTTATGGAAAGACCGTCTTTCAAGAGACGGACTCTATTATTAATAGTAGCTTTAAAATTTATATTATTTATAATTAATAGTAGCTTTGCAAAATTATTTTTAGCTTTATCAAAAAAATTGAAGAATGTTAAACTTGTTTATGAATTAAATTAATGGTTAGTAAGTTGTATTAACTAATTCTTTTTTGTGATTTTTTTTCAAGAAAATTGGATAAAATTACAAATGGGTCAAAACGGATCGATTTGGGTCAAAATCTAACCCGACCCATTTTCACCCGAACCACATCGACCCAAATGGGACATTGACCCGACCCGACACATATGGGTTGGGTCAAAACGGGCAGGATAGGGTTGGGTCGGGTAATTTGAATACCCTAGCGCGAGGCGCGGTAGTATTCCAACTAGTATTTTAAAAATAAATATTATTTATTACGATACACTAAAAATGATCAGATGTGTAACGTAACTTCATCTCACTTGGAGCTATAACAATCACAAACTAATTTACTGTTTTAATCCTTTTCTGTAAACTTTTTTGCAGATAACTCCAACATGTAATTTTTTTAATTTCTTTTATAATAATCTGCGCACTCCAGCAGAAAAAAAAAATCTATCTTAATACTCGCTGATGTCAGCAAAAAAAATTATAAAGAATAAAATTTTGCCCGAAGAAAGGATATTCGCCGGCTTATTCCCGCAACCAAAAGGCATTTTTTTAAAATTAAAATTTACTATTTCAAGAAATTAAATTTCCAGCAAATCATTCAAGAACTCATTCATGAAAATAACAAGAACATACACAAAAAAAAATGAAAATCATGTATGTTCATTGATTGGTGTTCTCCAAAATCATAATATTAAATCATCATAAATCAGGAGCATCATCATAAGATAATCATGAAATGTTTAAACAAACTTAATTATTCATGATATATATGAATATAATCATCCAAATTAATCTATAACAAAACACATGCACAGGCTTTGATACCATTGTAAGTATTCACCAATACTATAAATTCAGAATCAATGATATATATAATGTAAAATGTATAAATACCAGATTAGCGATGCTTTGACAAAGTGATTTGATCAACAGTTGAACAAATGGTCTAATCTCTGATGGTATCCACACGAACTCACTACTGGTCAATCAGTTAAAATGCCAACTCTTGTTCACCTTCAATGCCTGTCTAAGAAACGATTTCTATATTCATTGTGCATTGTATGAACCTGACTGAGGCCAATTCATAGAGGCAATGAATGAGAGTCAATACCATATTCATGTCAAATGAACGTAACGTGCGCTGGTATTAACTTTCCATTTGAATTCATATCAATCAGTATTGATGTAACTTTATTACCGCATTAATCGTCCATTAATGATGATGGATGGAATATTGCAATCAGCCTTATTACTACTTATTGTGAGAAATGACAACTCTTACCATGTAACATTCCGTCCATATTTATCTTTACTATCAAATAGTCCAAAAATATACAATTGCCAATTAGCCTTAATTATTTCCAATAATTAGTTCTATTGTGTGTGACCCTTCAGGTGCTAAATACTTGGTAATAAATACTTAATTAGAAATTATATTGGTATTAGTCTAAAAATCCAATACTCTACTTAGTTGTATTTAGGAAGCACTTTAGCGCTATAAATTGTATTTTTGAGAGGTACGGTGACGACCTCCCAGATACCTCAAGAATATAAAATGTTCACTATAAAAATCATAAAACATCAACAATTTTTTTTAAAAAAAAGAATTACAAATATCAACCTATATCACCCAAAGCTACAAACATCAATTCCTAACACCTAAACCTCATTCGAAAAATGAAAAATATCAAAATGAGAAAAAGACACTGCAAACATCAACTCCTATCATCTAAACATCGGGCGGAAAATGAAAAGTATCAACATGAGAAAATAAAAAAATACAAATATCATTCCATATCGCCCAAAATAAACTACAAAACATCAACTGCTAACATCTAAATCTCATTCAAAAAATGAAAAACATTGACATGAAAAAAAACTCTACAAACATCGACTCCTATCTGCTAATCCTCAGTTGGAAAATGAAAAATATCAACATAAGAAAAAAAACTACATCATCCAAATAAACTACAAAACATCAATTTATATCAAATAAACCTTACCCGAATAATTAAAAACATCAACATGAGAGAATTTTTTTTACAAACATCAACCAAAAAAACTACGTTAGCTCAACAACATAAATTCTTCAAAAAAATATCCTAGTAATATTCGAACCCATACCACTAGTATCAAAGCCCACATACTAAACACTACACTAAAGAACAATTGCTGAATATTCTCTCAGCAAATAATAATAAATCTCAGCATGTATCTCAAAAATATAAATTCTTAAAAAAATAAGGTCTAGTAGGATTCGAACCCAGGTCTCCAACCTCAAGGCCCGGAGAACTAACCACTACACCAGAGAACCTGTACTGATCATATACTCAATCAAATAATATTAAATCTCAGTATATCTCTATGAAAAAAAAAACACAAAATTAAATTTCACCTCTCACGCACAAAACCTCAGCCTGTCTTAGTCTGTCACTGTCACCTTAGGTCGCGTGTGAAGCCATGTGCGGAGTTTTCTTCCTTTGGGCACGTGCATCACATGCCTTCTTCTTCAGCGCGATTTCGTAGGCATTGTTTTCCTCTTCCAATCATCGTGACTCTGCAAAATCTACCTCCACCGCGAGCTTGTCGATCACAGCCGCGAATGCGTTGTCGCTGTGCTCCACCGCTGTGCGTTGCTCCTTCTCCGTCACACAGATCCGACAGTAACCGCTTCCTTCTCCGTCGTAAAAATTCTCCACCGCCTGTAATTCTCTAGATTTTTCCAGGAACACACAATATCACCTCTCGCGGTGGAAGAAGAAGAATCGCTGGTGGAAGAAGAAAAATTGTCGGCAGAGAAAAAGAAACAGAGCGGTTCGCGGCGGCGGCGGAGCGGTTCGCTGCGGTTTCTGAGAAATAGAGGAGGCAGACGACTAGGAAAAATAAATGAAAATTCTGAAAGATTTTAATATTTACATAATTTTTTGATAATTGCACAGTAGGTCTCTAAATTTTATGCATATTTTAAAAAAATTAATTTCAAATGAAATTTACAATAATTTGCACAATAAATCCTGATATAAAGTTTATGCTTCCTGAAACGGACTTTGTGTTTTTTTAATAATAATAAAAAAAACAACTTATATGTATATATATATATATATATATTGAATCCCAACGTTGAGCCCAAACGGATTTTCCGAACCCTAATTAAATGAGCCAACCAAACCCACAGTTTTGAATAGTACATACAAGGCCTCCACGTTAGGGATGATTATGAGTGTAGAACCCGACCCAAATTCACAAGGTTTAGATTCATTGGGTCGAGTATGAGTTCAAAAAATCTAGACCCATTGGATTTGGGTCTGGGTCTAGATTTTTAGATACGGGTTCGGGTCCGGGTCTAAAATACTAATACCCAGACCCGACCCGAACCCACTTCGTAGACCCATATAAACTTAACAATATATGATGTCACCCAAATTTCTAAATTACTTTCATATTTTCTTTTATTTTTGGCAAAGTCTTGGGAAAGACGGTCTTTCCATAAGCTTATGGAAAGACGGGTTTAATTCAAATAATACAAGGTAAAAGGTCTTAGTTGCAATATTAAAATTTTATTTTGCAACATGTAGTAGTTATAAATTTTTATAACCCGATTCATGCAACCCAAAAATTTTATTTTGATTTCTTCTAATTTACACTTTAAACCTTGATCTTTCTATGACTTATGGAAAAACCTTCTTTCAAAAGACAGACTCTTTATTTTTATTTCAAATTCAACAAATAATATGTATTGTATATTTTGTTTATCTTAAAAAAAAATTCTCATACATATTAAAATTCAATTATTTGCATTTAAGATAATATATATATTTTTTAATGAAGAAAAAAAAGAATATTGATCAATTTAGAACTCGTTTTGAACCCAAAACCCGTTTAGCCTCATCGATATGGGTTCGGATCTAAAAATTTTAGAGCCTACGAGTTCAGTTCGGATTTAGGTCTAAATAAATTTTCTTTGGATCGGGTCTTATTGGACCCGACCCAAACCGACACATGATCATCCCTCTCCACGTCCCTACTTAAAACCCTAGGCACTCCATCCTTCTTCCCACTCTCTATTCAGACATCTGCGGCGGCGGCCCTCTCTCTACACAGGCCAATCCTCTGCCTCCATCTCGGTTAGTTTCGTGCTGTCTCTATTTCGTTTGGTTTCGAACTGTTGTTTTGTTTTCGTTGTTATAATCTTAGGAATTTAGATTCGTTGGTGTATGCTATTCTCGAAACCATTGAAACATTATACACGAGATTTGAGGGTGCTTGGCTGAATCAAGCTTTTTGAATGATCTTTTGATTGAATCGAGATTTGAGGCTGTGCGTTGGCCATGAACTGATGTTTGTAATTGTTTGAAGTCGATGGTATAATGTGCATTACTTGGTTGTTTGATAAAGAAAAGCTTTGGTGAATGAATTTAAGTTTATGTTGTGCCCTACTTTGAGAGTTAACAATTCTATTTGATTGCTTGATCTACAGACACATAAATGGCCCTCGCAATTAGCAACCTCAATTCAGCCTCGGGCCTCAAGAAGCTTGATGAGTACCTTCTTAGTCGCAGTTACATTACTGGGTAAAGTTGCTGCTGTCTCTGTCAATTTGAGAAGAATATCTTGGTTATTGGTGTTGATCAAACTTTTATCTCAGGTACCAGGCCTCCAAGGATGACCTTACCGTGTATACTGCTATTGCAAACCCCCCTTCCTCGGATTACGTGAATGTGGCTCGATGGTTTAATCACATCACTGCTCTCTTAAGGATTTCGTAAGTATTAGATGCTGAATATTTTTCAGCATTTGGTATCGCTTAATCTATATGTTGATTGACCTATATGAATTGTGTTGTAGTGGTGTATCTGGGGAAGGATCTGGTGTCACCATTGAAGGCTTTGCCCTGGTTACAGAGGAAGCTGTTGCTACCCCTCCAGCTTCTGATGCTAAGGTATGGGGCGAACCAAGTGTCTTTATCATTGATTTTTCTCAATACTCACTTTGTTATTAGATACCATAATGATTGGCATATGTGGTTTCAAAGTTTGGGGTATTTGATTTTGGTTGTCGGTTGATGAATACCATATCCGGAAATAAAAATGTGGCTGCAGGCCTCAGTTGCTGATGAAGAGGATGATGATGATGTAGACCTCTTCGGTGAAGAAACCGAAGAGGAAAAGAAGGCTGCTGAAGAACGTGCTGCAGCTGTGAAGGCCTCTGGGAAAAAGAAGGAGTCTGGGAAGTCCTCTGTTCTGATGGATGTCAAGCCATGGGATGATGAGACTGACATGAAAAAACTTGAAGAAGCTGTGCGCAGTGTTGAGATGGAAGGCTTGTTTTGGGGTGCATGTAAGTGTCCTTGCACTCTAATTAAATCATAAATAGTAGTATTGTAAGACCTGGCTTTCATACTCGACTGTAAGACTCACACTTTGAAATGTCTTGGAACTTTCTCAGCTTTAGATTGTTTCTGATTTGCTCTTACTCTCTTGTTCCAGCCAAATTGGTTGCTGTTGGATATGGTATCAAGAAGTTGCAGATCATGCTCACCATTGTGGATGATCTGGTTTCTGTTGATGATCTCATCGAGACTGTCCTAACTGTTGAACCGATCAATGAGTATGTCCAGAGTTGTGACATTGTGGCCTTCAACAAGATATGTAAGTGCTGTCTACGAATTAGCAAATTTACTTGCTGTTATCATTTGCCTACATTCTTTTTCTTGGGTTTTCACAATTTAAACCTTAATCTTAATTGGTCTCTACCATTATTTTGTCAACAGAGATTCATGGAGGGAGCATTATGTTGCTGTTCTTTCAACATGCTCAGTTCGGGTCTTCAAGGAAGTTTGGTTCCTGTTTTCTTTTTAATGTTACTTGGTGATATCACATTGGAAGATTACTAAACTTATCACTGATCAATTAATGTTTGGTATTGATGCTTTAATCGAGGCTTATCATTTGAGTTTGAATTTAGTTTTTCTGTGAAGCACGAAAATGCTGATGCTCTTCATCTCTGCATCTGATCCAAAGAAACACAATCTCTTAAATTGGTAGTCATTGAAAAGGTCTTGTAGTGCACACCCATCAGATAAATTTACCACTTTCTTTATTTTTGACACCATAATGTGCCATTCTGCAATAACTGAACGTTGTAAATCTGATGTGCCTCGTGCAGTACCTTCGAACACAACACTGATATGCAAATCTCAATTTGAAACAATTTGAACTACACCATTTTTGAAAGTACCGTTGGCATAATTTGTAATATGAAATCTGGCTACTGTGAATCTGGTGTTGCGGCCTGATGAAATTGTCACATTAATCACTAAACAAGGAACGTAAACGTTTGGATCCGGCATAGGTAGAAATATACATTCTGGTGAATTTTCGGGGCTGCACCACCAGATTGCTGATGAAGATAGTAAATGGTACGGTGTGATTGCAGAGATTTACTGAACTTAAAAATGGGAGCAGGTGAAAAACATTCTCCAGCACGTGTTTCTCCGAGATCTTCTTGGCCGCCTTGTGTCAACTTCTGCCATTCGAATGGGACTTTCGCTCCATTCTGTTGCTAATCTGCTCAACCGAAGGGTAATCAACTGCTATGCTCAACAAATACCAATGTAATTATTTAACAAGTTAATCAGCAACTCACGCGGGGAATGCAAAAGATGTAGTGCTTGTTGTGCTATTTGAGCGAAGCGAGATGTCATCGCAACATTGCATTGAGCCAGAGAATGCCATAGGACTGGACAGCGTGCTTGCTGCAGAAAAGCTGCTGCTTCCAAAGTGTGAGACTGTTTTCCGATGACAACAATGGCTGCTTCAATGTGCTTTCAGCCTCGCCATTTCTCGATGCTTTTGTGCACTTTTCCTCCTCATTCTCGTGAGTTTCAGTTCCCAACTCCATCGCCAAACTTGAAATATCCTCGGAATTAGTTTTGTCCAGCTCATTCTTCAGCAAGCTGGATAAATTATTGTTGTCCAACTCACAATTCTTCACACAAGCAACTTCCCCATCATCTTCAACTTCAAGCAAAACCACCACTTCTGGTATTTCACTCTCCATGGAAATTCACTCATCCTGTTGACATGTTCTCTCATTCGATTGTCCGTAAGCTTTTCAGATCCTTCATTGTGCATAAAATGTACGATTTCTTCAACGCCTATGCGGAAGCCAAGATACAAGTTACTGCATTGAGACAGCACACTCTTGCATATTTAATTGGGAGCTAATCCCGAAATGCAAAGCATGATTTGTGCAGGGTGAATGATTAAAGTTCCAGGTCTTTGCTTCTTAAAAATGTCTTCGCTTCTAAATAGTTCACACTTTACAATGTGCCAAGCTTTCAAACTGCCATAAAAATGTCTAGCTTCCACTGATGACATTTTTGACTCATAAACATCATCATGATTCATGACTCACTGCCCTGATAATAACTTGTAAAACATCTGTGAAAAAAGTTGTTTGGAAGACATGGCAATTGGCAGGCTAAACACATGTACTTGATATAATCCAAAATTATGACTAACAAATATGGGCAGAGAATCCAAGTAGTTTTCAACAAACAAAATTAGCGGTTAAAGTTCTCAGGGAACTTTAAAAGAAGAAGATGAAATGCATGAATTTAGACAATTGAAGCTGGTATTTTGCTTGCTTATGATAGAAAGCTGAGCCTAAATCCTTCCAAACTGCAGAGACTTGTGTAACTAGCTGAGCTTTTTCAGTAGATGTGGAAATATCACCCATAAACAATTTTGCTCCTCTATATAAGTCAAAGAAAAGATGAAGAATCAATTAAGTGGAAAGTGAAAGCACATGAAAATTTGACAACATTAAAAGAGCAAGGGTAGGGATTGCAGTGCAAAAGCAACAAAAGTAGCTTGGATTTTGAAGATGGAGTAATCTAAAACTTTAGGCAAATAATAATACCATTAAATATATAATAATGAGACAACCAAGGGGCAAGAGAAGGAAGACGTGAAAGGAGACGTGTAAATAAAACATGCATCATCCTAGTGACCAATCACAAGTATATATGTTACTAAAATATCAAGAGTTTATTTGTATAATTAGTGTTGAATTGTGGCAGTTTTTAAAAATAATTAATGTAAATTTTAGGGTAAAATACAAAACTAACCCTATGTTTTACATAAAAGCGTTGAAATAACCCTGTAAAAATTTAAAAGTGCCAAAATAATTCCAAATTATTGACGAAAGTGCTGATAACCCTATCGGCGTTGACTGTAAAAAATCAGGCATTGACCATCCAAAAAATGATCAAAACACCCATGCTTAGTTTTCCTTTAAAAAATTGGACGATTTTACCCTATAAATATATAAGTAAGATCAGTACTTTCTATAAAAATATGAGGTTAAATCAGTACGTAAAAAAAAGATAAAACAAAATATTTTTATAAAACATAAGGTTATAGCAGCACATGTAGAAAAAAACATAAAGTTGGACAAGTACTTACTACAAAAGTTCAACCAACAAAAATAAAACATTCCACATTTGCTAAGCTAACTTGATAGGCATAATTAGAGAGATATTGTACACACGATCTAATTCATCCGGCAACAATCAAACACACATCCGAAATTTGATTAGATGAAACCCTTTTAAGTACTCTAACTTTTTTTTGGAACTCGGTAAAACTTTCCATTTCATTTTTCAGAACATATACGTCACCTTCTTTACAAAAATTTCCTACCTCAATCAAAGTATACCATAAGTTTCGTACATAATTCTTTTTGTTTTGGTTTATTCCAAGCCCTACACACCACACTCTCTATAATCTTACTTGTAAAATCCTGCTTCTTCTTCTCCTTTTGAAGCATACTTCATTCCTTTGCTTCCAAACCCAGTAGGCCGTCTCTGTTGCAAGCATTTTTATCAACTGAAATTTTCTGCCCTTCCCTTTAAAATTTTGTACCAGCCAATCAAGTTCAGCATTCCAATCACCTGGTTCTCTTTTTTATCTTCAGCCATTGGAACATATCTCTCCATATTTTCTTCATCTCTTCGCAATAAGAAATTTTTTTTGGATCGCTTCATTCTTCTCACAAAACACACAATTTCTGTCAACATCTATTCTGAATTTTCCCAGCCTATCCTTTGTTGCCAATCTTTTAAAACAACACAACCAAAATATAAACTTTGCGCTTGGCCTAGCATGGTTATCATAGAAAAGTTTCCTCCATTCCATTACTGATTGTGATCTCTTCAACTCAGTATACACCTTTCTTATGCCAAACTTCTTGAACTGTTGTCTCTGTTGCTACCATGCTTCCATATAAAGGACTCTGTCCTTGAATTTTCCCAAACTTCTCTTATCATCTATGAAGTACTCGTTGGGATCTTCACATTCATTACATATTTGTCTCTTATATAATACACATGCAACCACCTAATTCACAACCTGTCTGCTATATATTCCACAAGGTTTTACTCTCACTAGCCAAATTCCAGTCCAACAGAGAAATAATCCCCAAACTCTCCATTTTCTTTCCTCTGCATATTCTTTTCCACGCAACAGGAGCCTTTCTAGAGATCACTTCTCCTCCGCACCATACATAAGACCGACAAAAAGCTTCAATATGTTTAAGCACAACCTTTGGTAGTGGAAAAACTTGCAACCAATAGTTTACCATAGAGAATATCTCACTTTTAAATAATTTTAATCTACCTAAATAGCTCAATAGTTTTGCACCCCAATGTTTAATCCTTTCAACTATCTTCAAAGGTTGACACATTTAGATTGTTAATTTTTTGCTAGCTGAAGGGATGCCGAGATACCTGAAAAGAAGCTTTCCTTCATCGAATCCAGTCAGCTCTAGAATTTTCTCCTTCTGATCTTGATCCACATTTGCAAAATACACTTTGCACTTCCTTTTGCTAACCCTGAGTCCAGTTGAGTTCTCACATTTTTTAAATACCTTCATCATCACATCGACAGAGTCAGTTTCTCCTTTTAACAACAACACATCATCTGCAAAGTTTATACTAATTATCTGCAACATTTCACACTTCGGATGAAACTTAAATCCCGAAGTCTTACTTATACTCTGCAAACATCAAGCCATATATTCCATGACCAAAACAAATAATAATGGTGAGAGGGGGTCCCCTTGTCTTAACCCCTTCTTAGCCCAAATAAATTTTGTCAGTTTTTCCATTTACATGGCATATGTAAGACATGGTTTTAACACAAATCATGGTCCACTCCACATATTTCTCCGGAAAACCCATCTCCTTCATGATTTCCTCAAGAGCTCCCCACTTCACCATATCATACGCCTTATATATATATATATATATATATATATATATCCATTTGTATAGTACATCTCGGGTCTCCATCATTTATTTTATATCCTCTTAATAGTTCATACACCAACATGATATGATCAGGTATATACCTTCCTTCCTTGCTGTAGTGTTCTTTAGGATGAGAGTCACTTAAGTACTATTTGTAGCTTTGTATAATCTTCCAATCTCAAAGAAGTCTTGCACTAACCTGTTGATATCTTCCTTAACTACCTTCCAGTTCACCTTAAACAATTTCGCATCTCTTTTTCAGTAACTTTCTCTACCAGGTTTCTTCTCTCTTCATTGCTTAGTATACTGCCATTCCTTATAACTTCCAAATATATGCTTTCTGATTTATTATTCGTTTGCCCAATCAAAGCTTCATAAAAACTTATCACTTCCTCCTCCAAATCTTCTTGTTTAGTAACTACACTTCCATCATCATCCTTCTCCAATTTCTGTATGCCTGCAACTTTGTTTTTTTGACTTTACCGATGCATGGAAATAAGAGTTATTTCCATCACCCAACCATAGCCAATCAACTTTCGACTTCTGCTTCGCTATCTTTCCATCGATTCCACTCTAATTGTACACTTCCTCAATGCAATTTATCACAATTTGAATTTTGGATTTATACATCTTGTCAGAAATCATATTTTTCTGGGCATTACTCAGTTCACTATCACAGGACAGACACGGTGAAACATTTTTACCATTTTTTGAAAAATTGGTGATGGCACTGGTTTTCATGTTAGCACCGGTCCAATAAAACCGGTAATAAATTTAGCACTGATTTTTATATATTAGCACCGGTCTGGAGAACCATTTTAAAATTTGCACCAGTTTTATATGGCATTATTATTTTTTTCACTGATTTTTAGAAAACCAGTGTTAAAATTGTCACTGGTTTTTGATTTGGAATTGCAATTGGGCGCTGATCGCAGCTGCGCGCAATTGCTCTATTACTTTGATTTGGGATAAAAAGCAGTAGAATAGGGTGCTGACCGCAGCTGTGCACAACTGCTCTAATACTTCACAACAAACAGTAAACACAATCTAACAACATATATATATATGTCCACATATAGGAACATCCAAAAATATTTTCACAAAATGTATGATACAAATTTAATAATCTATGAGACTAAACATAACTATCCCAAACATAACTATCTATGAAACTAAACATAACTTTGGCTTAAACTAGAAATTAAATCATGTGGCATATACACATCAAATCACAAGGCTAATTCACACATCTGTGGTCCTTAGAAATGCTCAGATGTACCCTATCATACCATATCGAAATTGTGTCATGTTTTGATCCTTAACTTCACCCCTCCAAGCCTTGAATCCCGCTTCGCTAGTTAAGAATTGTATTGGGCTGCATCAAAATGGCAAAATACAAGTCAGCTACATATTACTGTTAAGAATTCTATCGTTAAGGCCAAAATTGCTGTTAATAATTCTATCATTAAGATCAAGCCAGCAACTACCAAAATTACAAGTCAGCTGTATATTCATTTTAGCTATATATTTACTAAGCTGTATATTCATTTTAGCTCATCCTTTTTCGTCATCCCAAGTATCATTGGCAAAGTTCATTCAATTTTCCAAAAAATTTTACCACGTGCTTTCAGAATGCATCAAATACAAAGTTTATTAACATATATATATATATACAACTAGCAAGGTCAATCCATCTCAAGAACAATAAGAATCAAGATTCAAGTGCTGAATATATGACTCGGCCTCAAATTCTATTTTTTTAACCATAAAATTCAAATTTAAATAAACACACAAATTTACTCACACTTAAATTTTGCTTGCCCTCAAACAAGTTCGACAAAAGCATAAGAAGCACATTGCAAAGAACACACCTAAAACTAATATAAAAATTAATAACACATAAATGTTCTCATACTTAAGTCTTGCTTGCCCCCAAGCAAGTTCAACAAAAGAATAAGGACACATCACAAATAAACACAGAGAAATTAAAAATAAACAAAAGAAGGAGAAACTTATTGGGAGTTCGTTGCAGATGGATCGGCCGAGGGGTGTTGGAGCTGCGGGTGAAGCTTCGTAGGAACAGAGCTAGAGGCGGAGCATTGGAATTTGAACAGAGCTGATGAGTATTGAATATGTGGATAGGGTTTTCTCACTTTTGGTAAAAGTGAGTTATCCTCAAATTTTCATCCCA
>JAULKJ010226928.1:0-13811 GCA_032355405.1 Rubia balearica
CCCGTTGGCGGTGCGCACAAGGGACCCACGCTACTCATGTACACCCGTACACTTGCTACACATGAACATCCTCACACTGCCTCTGTCGAGTATCGAACATGTGACCATTGGACCAAACTAACCAATGTCCCAACCATTGGGGTACACCTGTGGTATTTGAATGAACCTTACCATAAGTTAAGATTCAACCTCGGCATTCTATGTATATGTTGGCTTTTTGCATTTTCCTATGAGAAATGAAACGTAAGTCAACTTTCATTCACTCTATTTATATGCATACACAGAGCCGCAAATTGTAATTCATTTTAATCTCACTCTTTTCCTCTCTTTTTTGTTTTGAGAAACAACTGTTTTCCTTCATCTTTTAAGAAACAACTGTTTTCATGAAATAATTATGCTCTATATTCTCACTTATAATTTTTTTCCATGAAGACTGAATCTGAACTATACATATGGTTCGTCCGTCACCCCGACAGTTGCAGTGGAACTAATTGAAGGCTTCTCGCTCCATAAGAAAATTTAATCATGCCTATCAAAGATAGTATTTATAGGCCCATATTACGGCTAACTACTAAATAGTAGCTAGTGGTAAGACATGGTGACCACGAGGAAAATGGGGTTTTATCAAGTGTGAATGTAATTGAAACCACACAAAGAAGTCACTCTACATGTGTGGTAACCAAGTTGGGGAGTTTTGATTTTAGAAAACACTATGACTACTTTAAAAAAACTAAATTAATCAAAAATTAGAGCAAACAATGTAATTGCGATCACAACTAGCTCGGAAAGATGTAACTAATAATATAATGAGTCTTAGCCATAATCGGTTTACATTTCTAGTCATCATTTGATCATCGATTAATTATCCTATATCTGTGCATTAACCACATATTATGGAGAACTTGTCAACACCTTTTGAGTGAAGACATTTCTCTCCTCGGTCATAGTTAGCGTGGGCAATCAGAACCACACAATAACCCTTACCCTCGGGTTACTCTAGATGATCACCGTCATAGACTTCCTCAAGAATAGCAATAAATATGGAGACCCAATACAACTAACACAATATTTTAAAAGCGAGAAATATCTTAAGAACACAATTATGTTCCCAAATAACGACTATGAGGATCGGCCTAATGCTAGGCGTCATTAGTAACTACTTCGATAATTTGGACAACCCATGCAAATTCATTCCAAATATAAGTATTTTCATCAATCAATAATTATAATTAGCTGTCACACCCACCTAACACTAACCAACGATAATCACATCGACAAAAAGACAAGTTTCCCAGGTTTGACCAAAAATCTAGCAAAGAATCAATTCATAATGTTCAACTAGATGATTATCTTACTCCAAATCATGCATTAATCACACAACAAAGCATAAAACATAGTTGATAATCAAAGTACAAAATAAGATAAACCAAATCTCACAAATTCATACTAGAAATGCTTACCAATTGCTCCCAGGAGTATATTTAGCCTAGATTAGTTAAATCCATAAAAAAATAGCAAGAATCCATGGAAAACATAAAGTAAAAGTTGTAGAATAAATGCTCCCTATGGTTTATAGAGAGAAATTCTAGTAGAAATATAAAGAGAGAGGGTTTTGAGGCTGAAAAATGAAGATAATAACAGCCCAAATCCGTCAATGCAGGCCGCAGTATATGATGCAACCCGCAATACTCAATCTACTTCTTTTTATTTCCATCGTTGCGGGTGAACCACTGATTCTTTTTTGGATTTCCAGTAGTCAATTTTAGGGGCGGAACCAAAAATTTTATTTTGGTGGGCCATTATTTAATTTTAAAAAGCTTAAACAATACAATTAATGATAAATAATGGTATACAACTAATTTAATAAACGCTCTCATGTCGATATTTCATATTTTTGAAATTTAGCATCAAAATCATCCACGGCAAGATTCAAGATCAAATCTTTTCCAAGATAGGTAATTAAAAAACTGGGAAATTGGGAAAATTAAATAATAAAGATAAAAATATGATGGGGTAACAGTCAAAATATTCCATTGACCAAGTTTTTTTATAAAAAAAAAAGGTAGGGCAGCTGCACTGGTTTGCCAAGGGCTAGCTCCGCTTCTCGTCGATTGTATAGTTCTCAAGAAGACGAATCCAATGGTACCACCCTCGGAGCCTGGTTCTTCTTGGATCGTTCCTAGAACTCGGTTCAAATTTCCTGATCACAATTTATCCGCTTCTTTTTTTTCCTTCTTCGGCCCTTTTATCTTCTACCACGTTTTGACTCGTGGCCTTCAATATTCTACCATCCTTGCAAATGGCTGTCACTAAAATATTTTGAAGTTCTTACAAACAATCTACAAATTAAGCTCAAAAACGGAATCTAGATGCTCATAAAGACCAAAAATCCATTAGACTCAAACTAGGTTACAAAATGAAGGATTTAAATACGAAAACCAAAAACGATTATCTAAAACCCTTATGATGTAAACATACCTAAATCTAGCAATCTTCTAATAAAAACATAAGAAAGGAGATGTTAAATACTTCGGAAAATACATGGATTTAACGTCTCATCAAATCCCCCACACTTAGATAAATTTACATCTCTTTTGTTAGATTTAGATAAATTTACATTTCTTTTGTTATCTTTTTGTTGTTATCTTTATGTGACAATTTTTGGTTTTCATATCTAAATATTTCATTTTGTACCCTATTTTTAGTCTAATGGATTTCTGGTCCTCACGAGCATCTAGATTCCTTTTTGTGAGATTAATTTGTAGATTGCTCGTAAGCACTTCAGAGTGTTTTAGTGAAGGCCATTCGCAAGGACGGTAGAATATTAAAGGCCTCGAGTAAAAACGTAGTAGAAGATAGAAGGGTCGAATAAGGAAAACATAGAAGCGGATGAATTCTGACCCGGAAGTTTGAACCAAGTTCTTAGAATGATACGAGAATAATTAGCCTTAAATAGTGATACCATTGGATTCCTCTTCTTGACTACAAGAACTCCCAAATCGGATCCGCGGTTTACCCGTAGTAACGCAAAGAAGTTGAAGAAAAGAGGGACCGACGGGCGTGCGGCCCTCTCTTTTAGGCGTGCGCCCACGCACACAAACCTCAAGAGGAAACACCACTCAGCACAATAACACCCATCCAGCCCCTTCGTGTGTATGGCCGCACACTGGGGGATTTCATGCATGCCCGACTAGGCTCTTCATCCCGTGCACGCATCCCGCATGCCTGGCAAGCACCCCGCATGCCTCTGCTACACCTTTTGACTTTTCTTGACCAAATTTTCCTGTAAATAGCCCCTATTCTTCCCCATTTGTCCAAGCCCGACTTGGGACCTTGAAACCCTAGTTTTTCTTCATCTTTTCTTAGTTTTTTTCATTTCTTCCATGAATTCTTGTAGATTTGTTATGGGCTTTCATTATCTAGGCTAGTTGTCACTTGGGAGAAACTTATTGAAGTTTCCAAACCCATGTAGTAAGACTTTATTTTACTCTTTCATGAGCATTTGTTGTGAATTATTTATTGTGTCTTTAATGTTCTTGTTTACTTCATTTATGTTATGGGTTGTTTGAGAATATGAAATGATTGTATGATTAAGGGCTAGAAGTGCTAGGAAAGTGTACATTTCTTCTCAGCTTTCGTATGAAAATCCAAGAACATGTAATTAGAATTTCTTGTGGGTAAGTGATGTTAATCTTGCTAGATGGGTATGTTAATGTTGTTTTTTTTCATATTTGTCCTAAGGTAGCAATGAAATATTGAATCTTGAATGTTGTTTGTTCTAAGTTTAGTCTAATAAGTGCTTTGTTTGGTTAAATGGCTAGGCATTTGGTTTAATGCTTGTAGTTGTTATCAAATTTATAGTTCTTAGTATAAAATGCCATTGATGAAATTACTTTAGGTGTTGTTTGTCTAAAGTGCTTATCAATCAGGTTTGCAAATATTCGTCGAACATCTTTGCAAATTACTAAGAGTAAGTCCAATAGATACTCCAAATATTTCTCTAAAATGGAGATTTAAATTTTATTATCTCCATAATATTTTTCGTCATCTCCAATAGTTACTCCATTTTCCATATCTTGCATTTATTAATACCAATATTAATAATATTCTTTTTTTATTTTCTACCTTTTTAAACACCAATATGGCATAATTATTGTGATTGGCATTTAATCTTTAATCCTCCAAATTTGGTTTCTCTCTCTACGGATATGGAGGATGAGTTTCTCTCACTACCCAAGTCTCTATTTTAGAGAGTCATTTGGAGTAGCTGTTGGAGCTCCAAAATTAGTAAAATCTCCATTTTCAGGCAAATTCTACAATATAGAGTAGCTGTTGGACTTGCTCTAACTAAAAAGAAATGAATGTTGATCTTCAAATGGAAGTGATAACATTCCCCATATGCAATTAATGTGAAGGAATGAGTGAATGAGTCTAGGATCTGTAAGTGGTTTGGAAGTGGAAATCAATTGCCCCCGACGCTTTGTTAATTGTGATTTTACCATCTTTTTAGCAGCTTGTTGCATGATAGCATAATTAGTTTACTTTGCTAGTTGTGTATTCTTCAACTCATAACTTAGGAAAACCCAACCAAAATCCCCCCCCTCTTTACATTCTTATATATATATATATCTTTATCTAGTCTTATATCCAATCTTATATGCATGAACCCTTAGGAAAACCTTCTTCTTTGTGGACGACCCCGACTTGCCACTATCTACTTAATTCTATTTAGTAAGAATTTAGGGCTTATAAATTTTATCTTTGAGAGATACGGCAATGAAAATTATTGCATTAAATACCAGTTATTTTCATATTAATTGCTAGAAAATTGTTGCATTAAATATAATTTGTTTTTCAAGAAAATATATTGAGAAACGAGGAGTTTAAATCTAAATGAGCCTTACCATAAGTTATGATTCATCCTCACCATCCTCTGTATCTGCTGGTTTTTTGTGTATTCCTATGAGAAGAGGAAACGTTAAGTCGTATTTCATTCACTCTAATTTTATACATACACAGAACCACAAATTGTAATCCAATTTAATATCACTTTTTTCCTTCACTCTGATAGTTCATGTTTCCAACTCTGTATTTTGTCTATATTTTTGTCTTTAAAATTTCCAAGGATGGAAATTTGGAACTGTCAAAAGTGGTTGGTAAACCCAGGTATTTGTTTAGGCCAATACATTATATCATTCCCATAACCTCCAGAATAATAGACTTGGTTTGGAGATCAACATTTGGGCTTAATGAAATGGCTAATTTATCATAATTTACTTTTTATCCACAAACAGCCTCATAGTCTTGTAAAATTTGCTTCAAATAGGAGGCTTCCCTATGAGAGACTTCTCTAGGAATCAGAGTGTCATCAGCAAAAAGTAGATAGGATACGGTTGGTGCCATTCTTGCTATTCTCAATCCCGATATTTGTCTACTTTGTAGCTTTTCCTGAAGTGTACATTACAGGACTTCACCACATATTATGAATAAGTATGGAGATAAAGGATCACTATGTCTCATACCCCTCGTCGGTTTTAATTCAGCATGAAAGAAAATTTTACAGAAGAAATGCATCTTTCGATGAGCGATATGAATTTGTCCAGGAAGCCTATTCTTCTTTAAAACTCCACTAAAAATGGCCATTCTACTTGGTCAAAAGCTTTACTCATATCTAGCTTGATTGACACATATCCCTTCTTGCCTGATTTCTTTCCCTTGATATAATGATGTGCTTCGTGTGCGACTATGATATTATATGAAATTAGCCTGTTTTTAACAAAATCACTTTGGGATTAGCCTGTTTTTAACAAGTATGCAGTATATGACATTACATAAGCTAATTGGCCTGAATTGGGAAACATCCGTCGGTTTCTTCACTTTTGGGATCAATGCCACTGTTGTCTCATAGATCGCGTTCATTGGAAACTCATGGTTTAGCAATTTGAGTATAGTTGATGATACTTTAGGTCCAACTATATTCCAATATCTTTGGAAAGAGGATTGGGCCATACCAACTAGGCCAGGAGATTTTTTTGGAGCAATCTATTTTAGAGATTTAGAGATCTCACACATCATATATGGATTACATAAGTCCTCGTTCATTTGTGTGGAGACCCTAGGTAGTATTCTATCTGTTATTTGTTGTATGACTTCCAGTTTGGGATCCTACGAAGCGAATAGCTCCTGAAATGATGGAGGATAACATCCCTCCATTTCACCATTCTCTGTACACCACCTCCCTGGGTATTTTTTAGGCCATGGATAAAATTCCTTCATTTCCTCTTATTTGAAGAAGAGTGGAAAATTTTTGTCTTCCTATCTCCCTGTTTGAGCCCATGTTGTTTTGCTCATTGTTTCCATTTATCATCCTCTATATCAAGAAGATATTCAATTTCATGATTTTAAGATGATATATGCAATTGGACCTCCTCTGTAATAATACCTCCTTGTAGTCTTTTAATTTCATCGGACAAGGCTTTTAATTTTTTTTCATGATTCTTAAGCTCTGTCTTAGCCCAGTTTTGAATCTGCTTTGCACAATTTTTTATTGTGGTAGTGAGCTCTTCTTCATCTTCATTCCAACTTCTTTGGAACATTGTCTCACAATCTGGGGATTGCATCTAGTAATTTCAAAATGGAAGATTCTTCACATTCTGAAGTTTGATAAGTGAGTATTATCTTTATGAATCTTCAAAAGGATATGGGACATGGTCTGATCTAAGACTGAAAATATGCTTGACCTCTGATGTAAGATATATATGAATCCAATTTGGTGAAGCTACTGCCCTATCTATCATTTCTCTGACAATGTGTGATTTCTCCAATTTTGACACCATGTGCATTTATTTCCAAAATATCCCAATTCATTCTAGTTAAAATCATTCATTGCATTTCGAAAGGCTTCAATTTACCAATTTGGCCTTCTATTTTCGCTTTCCATTTTGTGTTGGTGTAGAATTTCATTGAAATCTCCAATGCATAACCATGAAAATTGTGAGTGCGCAATAAGATTTGGAAAAAAAATCCCAAAATTGTTTGCGTTTGCTCGAATCAGGTTCGTCATACACAGTTGTACATTGCCCAAGTGCAAGAGTAACTGAATCTTTTATGGTTATATCAATAGAATGAAAAGAGTAAGACAAAATAGAAATCTCTATGTCTTTATTCCAAAATAAAGAAAGATCCCTAAATTTACATTGGAATACAAAAAATCCCATGAGATCCAATCGATCTTTAACTTTTGACAATTCAAAAGAAGAATATTTTATTTCTGAAAGAAAAATAAATTGAGCACTAAGCTTGCAAAATAAAGTTTTGAAATGGTGTACTACGCGAGGATTGGATGGCAGTTCAAACTAAGGCCTATCATTTTCATCCGATGGACTGGGCTCTCCCAATAGCTTTCGTTGGTCATTTTGCAGGTGTCCCTGCACTAAACTTCTATCCCGAAGGGAAGATGAACTCTTCAGCTGTCTTCACTTTCTTTTTTGTTGCATCATCAATTATTTCAATCAATTCATATTTCCTCTTTATTATTTCAACAGTTAGGTTTCCTCATTCACATGATTTGGAAAGTTTCTCTGTAGTGATCTAAACCCCAGTCATAGTAATAATATTTTTAACAATAGTATCATCAGCAACTGGGAAAACTTTCTTTTTAGTGACATTATTCTCCTCTAAAATTCATCTTTGTTGATCATTTTTATCTTGCAAAATATCAATACTTTGCATAATCTTTAGTGGAAAAAATGGAGCCTAAAACAAGATGATCAAAACCCAGTGGAGGTCCTCCGCAGTGGAGTAAACCTTGCAGACGGTTCAGCAGAGGTGATGTCAAGCTACTACTCGGTAAGCTCTTCGAAGATTGATATGGGCTTCGGATCGTATGCATAACCAGAGAGCGTATAATTTCATCTTTCCTGCCCACTTTATTTTTGTAGTTGGAGTAAAATTCAACAGTTGCCTTCATTCCATCTCTGCTTCTCCACTCAGCATAGTCATCTGACAAATTGGTGTCGTCAGAGTTGAGAGCCCAAAAAAATCAAGCTCCCTCCCCAGTGTTAAATCCAGTTTATTTATGGCTGAGAGACCAAATTTTGGAGGAGTTAAATATAGAGGCTGAGATCTCTCAAATGGAATACCCTTTTCAAGCCCCTAATTTCCACCTTCAAAGAGCCAGTTTTGAGTGTTTTTGTCGCGGAATTTCTACCTGAAACTCCTTCCTTACCATTGGCGTAGCTGTAGTGAATACTACCTCCTAGAAAATAAATGTTGCTACATTACTTAAACTACCTCTAAGTGTAAAATAGCAAAAATAAAGGCTAATATAGTAATTACAAGTGCACTTAAAACAAAACAAAACAAAGAAGACCCATTGTAAGCTAAACCAAGTCAGTTACGCTTCTCTCAGAATTCTCCTTGCTGGAAAAATCCAAAACTAAGTTTGTTTTCAGCCTCTCCTCAATCTGTACTGGAGAGAATAATCGAAAGTTTAGATTGGCTAAGTTGAGATGAAATATAGGTGATGGAAGAAGCTTGGTGAAAACATCTGCAAGCTGTAACTCAGAAGGAAATTTTTTGGGAGAAGAAAGCCTGCTAAATAGTAATCCTGCACTAAATGACAGTCTATCTCCAAGTGCTTGGTGCGTTCATGAAAAACTGGATTGGCAGAAATATAGATGGCATCTTGGTTGTCATAATACAAAGGAAGAGGATCTGGGGGATAGAAAAGACCATGAGAGGGGCAAGACTGGAGATATCTGACAATGTGGAGAGCAGCTTTCAACTGGTGTGATGTAAGAGCTTGAACAAACTGTGAAAGCTAATGCACTGAATAAATCAGGTCTGGTCTAGTCTGGTGAAACTGAGGTATAAAAGTCTACCTATTAATCTCTTCTAAACACCTGGATCAGTCAAAAGAGAAGAGCTATCATCATCCCTCCAAGTAAGAGGAACAGGTGTGGCAACAGGTGTGGACTGAGTTAGAGCACAGTCATAAATGATGTCCAGAACATATTTGTTCTGACTGAGGAAGAAACTAGTAGAATATATTGCACTCTCAATGCCTAAGAAAATTATGGTATCCTAAAGATCTTTGATGGTGAAGGCATCATGGATAGAGGACTTGCCATGAGTAATTGATGAGACATCAAATACATGTATTTTCTGAAGCATTTAACATCTCTTTTATTATCTTTTTGTTGGAAGTTTCTAGATTTAGGTAGGTTTACATCATAAGGGGTTTAGATAACCATTTTTGTTTTCGTATCTAAATCCTTCATTTTGTAACCTAGTTTAAGTCTAGTGGACTTTTGATCCTTACGAGCATCTAGATCCCTTTTTGTGAGCTTAATTTGTACATTGTTCGTAAGAACTTTGGAGTATTTTTATTGAAGTCCATTGACAAGGATCGTAGAAGATTGAAGGCCACGAGTCAAAACATGGTAGAAGATAAAGGGTCGGAGAAGGAAGACAAAGAAGCGGAGGAATTGTGATCTGAAAGCTTGAACGAATTTCTAGAAAAATTATGAGAAGAACCAACCTCTGAGAGTGGTACCATTGGATTCGTATTCTGGAGCACTATAAAATTTATTACAAGAACTCTCAAAACGGATCAACGGTTCACCCATAGCGATGCAAAAAACCATTTGGCCGACCGGTTGGGTGAAGAAAACCAGCCACGCATGGCCCACGCACTTAACTGTGCGCCACACATCCCGAACAATGGGATAAAACTTGCTTCAGCATGAAAAATGTGCGGGCGGTGACTGATCTCGCACGCCGCGCGATGCCGCCCGCGGCAACCCCCGGCCGGGTGCTCCACGCCCCGGTGCTCCACCATCGAGCCAGTGCCCGCCAGCCTGCTGTAGACTTCGCATGCCTGGAACCACTTTTGACCATTCTTCTCACCTTTTTGTGGACTATAAATACCCCCTCATTCCTTATCTTCATTTCTAACTTCTCTTGGCCGAAAATTACTCTCCAAAAACCCTATATCTTCATTTTCTCTTCTTCTTTTCTTCTTTATTTTCTTCTTTCTATTCTTAGTTTTTGTAGATTAGTTATGGGTTGTTGTTATTTAGTTTAATTAACTCCTTGTGAGCATTGGATTGAGGCATCCAAATTAATGTAGTAAGAACCCCTATTTCACTCTTTCTTGAAGCATTTGTTATTTAGAATTTATAATGTTCTTGATGTTGATTTTTACTTCATTTATGCTATGGGTTGTTTGATAATATGAAGTGTTTGTATGATTAAGTGTGAGGGTGTCAGGAAAGTTTACAATTTCTTAGATCTTTGACATGAAAATCCAAGAACATGGAATTAGAACTTCTTGTTGGGTGAATGATGTTAATCTCGCTAGATGAGTATGTTAATGTGCTTTGTTATCATATTTTTCCTAAGTTAGCAATGAAAGATTGAATCTTGAATGTTGTTTGTTCTAGGTTTAGTCTAATAAATTCTTTGTTTGGTTAAATGGCTAGGCATTTGGTTTAATGCTTGTAGTTGTTATCAAATCTATGGTTCTTCGTGTATAATGCCATTGATGAAATACCTTTAGGCGTTGTTTGTCTAAAGTGATTATCAATGAGGTTTGCAAATGGTCATTGAACGTCTTTGTGAATTACTAACTAAGAAGAAATGAATGTTGATCTTTGAAACACAAGGGATACCATTCCCCATAGGTAACGAATGTGATAGGATGAGTGAATGGTTCTATACTCTAAAAGAGGTTTGGAAGTGGAAGTCCATTGCCCTCAAGGCTTTGTTTTTGTACTTTTTACTCTTTTTAGCAGGTTGTTGCATGATTAGCATAGTTACTTAACTTTGCTATTTGTGTTTTTTTTACTTTCATAACTTAGGAAGCCAACCAACCAACCAAACCCCCACCCTTTTACTTGCTTTTATATCTATGTATATATATATATCTAGGCTTATATTCACCCTTGTGTGTGTGCAAACGTTTAGAAATATCCCTCTTCTCTATGGACGACCCTGACTTGCCAAACTATCTACTTAGTTGTATATAGTAAGCACTTTGGGCTTATAAATTATATCTTTGAGAGGTACGACGACAACCTCCCAGTTATTGTGAGGTACTAATGTTCTAAGTGGCGCACAATGAGTTTAGGAAGGGTATTCACGATGGAGATCCCAGTGACCCATGCTACTCCCGAGTTTAATTTACTGTGCGTTTCCAAGGTTTTATTAATTCGTGAGTGAGAAATAGAGGTGGTAGTGAAAGTTCCACGGTCCGCATTGTGGTTATTGTGAAAGTGCCACGGTTTCACACGGTCCACATTGTTTCAACTCCAAAATGCAAAGACTAGCCCATTGTTTATGAAGAACAACACCACTCATGCCTTCTAACAGAGAAAAAAGTGTGTCCAGCTGACGGCCGGCACCAAACGATAAGGGGAGAATGATCAGAAGTTTAAAATTGGGCTACAACCAACGGACCGTTCAGGCCAACACGACCCGTGCCAGCATGAGGAATATGTCCCATACCAGAATGGATATAGCGTATAAGCAAGGGGTTCAACTAGCCATACCATGGCATGCGTCCCGTGTCAGCAAGACCCACCTCCTCCCGAGTGTTGTTAAAAACACAGGAGGAGGCTGCCAAAGCTATTAAGGGTCAAAGATAAGATCTATTTGTCACTCTCATTCCTACTACTATACTACCAAGAATGGTAGATAGTGAAAAGTACCGGGGTCCTCCACAAAGATTTTAGAAATCTAATAATCAACTAAACACAACCGTGGTTGGGTTGTCAATCTGACCACATGCTAGGAATAAACAATGTTGTGAAACCAGTCATTGGGGGGGAGTTTATACTAATAACTACTAGTATGTAATTGATCACGAGAATTAAAAATATAAACTAATCTCTATTCTAGTGCGTGTCACACATGGTGAGGACAATGGTCAAAACTTTCCCCTATTTTTCACATAGAGGTGCGGGTATAAAATCTTCCATCAGCCTCACCTACACAATTATGAGAGTGCAACAATGATAATGGCTTATTACGCAGGTCTGATTCTTCCCACTGCGATTATATTCCGAGCGGAGCACAAAAAATAAACTACCCCTAGGCCTACAAAGGCAAAGATAGTATGTGTCTTATCGATAGCTCTAGGATCAATTGCATAATTCTAGTTTTCAACTTAATATATCTCGACCCATAACCCTTCGAAACTCTTTGGTTAGCCAACTAGAGCATGGTCAATCGTGACAATTAACAATGATAACCTTCGTGCACACGCACAGTTTTGGACTATCGTCACCCCAAGCACATCTAGGTTTCCTTTACCGAGGGGTAGCAATTGTGCACCAACATGAAAGTAGACTTAGTTGTATGCCAACAAAGTGTGACAATTATGCAATTCATAAGAATATTAAGAACAAGCCAACATAGTAATCACAAAATACATAGAAATAGGTAGATCTAGAAATCACACAAAATAAACATTAACACATGAATACAAATATAATCCCTAAGATAGATCCCTACTCCTTAAGCATTGAACCCAAGTATTTCATTGGATATAACACTTTTGGGCAAAAGAAATATAAAAAGATGAAAACAAAAGAAGTTAGAGAGAAGTAAGAGTGTTTTGTATCTCTAGCCACCTACTAAGATCTCAAAATGAGCATAAACTTAAATCCTAATAGACAATGGTCCATATATATAGTAGTAGAGAATTGGTTTAAAAAATAGGCCAAAAACCCTAGCAGCCGCCAAGGCTCGTGTCGGCGCTGGGCGAGGGTCCTGGCACGGGCCGTGTCAGATGTGCTGGCACAGGGCACCGATCCTGGCATGGGCCGTATCACTCGTGCTGGGTGTGCCTCGTGTCAACTGACACGGGCCACCGATCGAGTCTTTGTTTTCTTCCTTTCAGATCTGTACCATGCATCATTTTGTGCGCCCCATCGGCTGGAACCTTATTTTGCTCAATACCTCGTCGCGCCCCGTCAAGGGGACACCATCGGACTATTTATGGCAACAGTCAAGGGGACACCATCGGACTCAGAAACATCTTGCCTATGATCATCAATCACTTTTAGGGTTTGGCAAGAGTGATATCTAGTGGGTCGTGCAATGACATTATTAGCATTAAATTCCATTTTTCGCCCATTACACTCCATGGTTAAAGTCCCCCTGTGCACATCAATTATGGTTCTTGAGGTTTTTAGAAATGGCCTACCTAACAAAATAGGTGCCGAATACTTAGTATCATCCATGTCAAGAACATAAAAATCCGCGAAGAATGTTAAGGAATCCACCTTCACCAACACATCCTTCACGATACCTTTTGGGCACGCTCGAATGATTGGCTAGTTGGATAACAACCCCAGTTTTGTGCAAGGTGCCTAAGTCTAAACTTTCATATAATGGACATGGTATCACAGTAATTGAAGCACCCAAGTCTAGCATAGCAGTGTTGCCACATTCGCTTCCTATTTCATAAGGAATTGTAAACATTCTCGGATCATTGCACTTAGGAGGCAATGTCTCAGTACAAATGGTTGAGACATTTTTACATTTTTCACCCTTGTTTTTAGCATGCAATTCAAGCTTCCTATCATTTTTTCCCAATTCTTTAATGAATTTCACATAATCAGGAATATGCCTTATAGAGCTTAAGAGTGGAAAATGTACCTTATTGCTATGAGAATTGATGTCCTTGGTGGCCTCCTTGGTCTTTTCTTTCTCTAAAGCTTCAGGATCATAAATGGGGAACTCCACCCCTTTTGACTTCTTGTGTGGAGGGGAGGAGGTTTCGGGATTTGATCCCGACCTTTGCT
>JAULKJ010227145.1:0-13811 GCA_032355405.1 Rubia balearica
CTATGATTGATGTTTACCTTATGTAAGTTATTCTAAGCCGATTACATTTATCATATACTTTCCAGATTCTTATATTTATTAGTTTGCATTTTAATTCATATTTGATATTTGCATTATTAGTTTTAGATAAAATATTGAACATTAAGGCGTCATGGCTACACCAAAATTGTTCTATATTAGTAGGTATTTTTATTATATTTATTGCTCCGTTCCTCGTGGGATCGACTCTGCTTACTGCTGTGCTAATCTCATCTATAGAGTTTGCAGATTATTTTGGTGAGTGAAACGACGTTCACCAGTTGTACTACCTTCCACCTGGTTGCACCACCTCCTAGATGGACATGAAGCGCATATTTCTAGAGAAATACTTCCCAAACTCAAAATCTATTGGGTTGAAGAAGCAGCTTTCCAATATCCTCAGTTCGCTAATCAATCCCTCTACGAGTATTGAGAACAATTTAAGAGGCTATTTTCAAACTGTCCATATCATCCGTTCAAGGAGGGGGACTTGGTATACATTCTTTGACGGTTGTGTGATGATGACATGCGAATGGTGAATGTTGCAAGCAATGGTTCAATCACCAACAAAAGCCCGAGGGGTGCAATGACACTCTTTAAAGAAATGGCCAATGGAACGAGACAGTTTGGTACAAGATCTAGAGTGAAGGCAGTGGATGAACCGTCCATTCTCTGAAGGTAGGGGAGTAAGTCCAAGATCTTGCTTGTCTGATGAAGGAATTCATGAAAGAGAGAGTTCAACAAGTCAAGGTGTGCAACATTTTAGTCTCGATCATTACACAGATGTTTGTCCACACAAGTGGTGGAAGACTTGGAAGAGGTGAAGGCATTGGACTTCAATGGTGGCTATAGGAAACAATTCGGTAGGGTGCAACAATAACACGGGTTCTGAGGGAACTAAGGAGGTGAAACACGAATACCTTTAACCCTAGGTTCGGCGATCACCCCAACTTTTGTTGGCACGAGGAGAATCAAGTTCAAGGGTATAATCGAGGCGGAAAAATTCCACCTCAACCGTATCCAAGGGAAGAAGGCCTTCCAACAACAACTCCTCACTCTACAATTCGGATAGATAAGAAATCTTGGAATCAATCTCTTAATTGGCTAAGAAGTAAGATGTCTTTATGCAGAGAACAAAACACGAGAATGAAGATCTCGAGACTAGGGCTTTTTCAAGCATACATAATCGTGAAATCCAAGTCAGACAACTTGCAAACTCGGTGAGCTGACTTGAAGCCAAAGAGTCTGTCTGGAAAGCTTCCTTCCCAACAGGGGATCAATCCGAGGAATATGAGTGCTTTAAAGCTAAGTAGCAGGCAGGAGGCGTGTGAGCCCGAGAAGGAAATATTGCAAGAAGAAGACTTGGTCGTGGAGTGCAACAAAACCAACTTGAAGGATCATGAATTGGTTTTAGCGGAGGAACCTATTAAGGAACTTACAACACTCGAGGCGAGGGTGAATCTTCCACCACCTTTCCCTAGTGCACTTAGGGGAAGGCCAAAAGTGGCAACCAATGATGAGCACATTCATAAGATCTTCAAGAAGGTTGAGGTTAGCGTTCCACTTATAGACTTGATTGAGCATGTTCCTTCTTATGCTAAATTCTTAAAAGTTGCATGCACTAAAAAGAGAAACAGACCACTTAGGAAGTTAGGAAAATTAAAAATAAGGGGAGTGGATACTCTTAATCATAGAAATTTGCCAAAGAAATATGATGACCCTGGCATGTTTTCAATTCCTATTTCCTTAGGTGGTAAATTGGTGAAAAATGCTATGATTGATTTAGGAGAATCTATCATTGTTATCCCTTCTTTCCTTTATGAGAACCTAGAGATAGGTGAACTTAAAGAAACTAGCCCTCGAGGTTAGTCGATCACTCCCAAACTAGCGCTCGAGGTTTAGTTAAGGACGTAATGGTTAGGGTAGGCAACTTAGTGTTTCCGACAGGTTTCTATGTTCTTGACGCAACGCATGATGGTGAAGCACCTTCAATTTTATTGGGGAGACATTTTCTTAGAACGTCAAGGACAAAGAGAGACATTCATTTGGGAACACTAACCCTAGAGGATGACATTGATAAGGCAGGGTTCGATATTTATAAATCTGAGCATGACTCACCTAATCCCTCTCTTGTGTGCAAATACATAACCTTGTGTGAAGAACTTAATCAACATGAGAACTCTTGCATGATAGATAATGATGATTTCCTTGATGAAACTCTTAAGATAGCCTAGTTGATGATATTTTTTTATGAATATGTGAGTGATGAAAGAAATCCTTCTTTGAACATGATGTTAGAGATGATTTGTCTATCTTGTAATTCTTTTCTATGCTCACTAACATGCAATGATTTGTAGAGAGTGGCAAGGATGTAAAACACCCTTGACCACATTTAAACAGAAGGAAATGGCTAAGGACTCGACATTTGCTAGGAATGGATATTTACTCATCCTGGCAAGCAAAATGCTTAAAAGTAAGGATGGCACCTTGTTGGGACCTCTTCACAAGGATATTATCATGGGTGGAGTTGCCGATGGTGACTCCAGAGACCCAACAGTTGGTTCTTCTTAATTAAACTGCATGAAGAAATAAGTCGTGATGACGATAATAAAAATACATGGTCTTTCTTCCTTTATTTTTGATGTATTTTTGTAGATAGGTTTTGCAGGTTTTTGTGCGTAACAAAGGTTTTTGGGAAGAAACTCTTGTTGGTTGATAATTTTGAGTCCAAATCTCGTGCTTTTTGGGTGTAAGAAATAGGATTTGTCGGGTGACTAAGTTTTTCATGAAAAAGGGAAGGAACTAGGGAAAAATGGGTTCCATTCATAGGAAACCTCATGGTAGAACCCTTTAGCATGAGGCGTACCCCGTGTTAGTCACCCTCAAAATGAGGGTAGTATCATGTTAGGAGCCCACATCACGAGGCTGGCCATGTCTTAGGCATTGTGTAGCTGCTGATTTTTGGGCCGAAAATTTGAATTTTCAAAACTTTGAATTTCAAGCCAAAGCAAGCATTTTTGGCCCATTAATTCAGAAAATATTTTATTCCCTAGGATTGTTGGTGTAAATAGTACATCAACACCTCCCCTATGCATTAATTAAATAGTACTTTTGTCTCCCACATTTTCTAATTTCAAAAATGCCATCCTTATCTCATTTGTACCTCCTTTCTAAATCATATTCTTTGCTGAAAATAATGATCCATAGTACATTTCCTCACCCATAGGATTCATTTAGCTTATTAAAATCTGTAAAAAAAAACTCACTCTCACTTCCTCTTGGAGAAAATAAAAAATTGGGGCCTTTCTCTAAAAAAATAGCATTTTTGCTTCTTCTTTGTGTGGATCCTTCATGTCTTGGATTCAAATTCTGGGTAATCCCCTGAGCTTTATGTTTACTTATTTTATTTATAATGATGGTGATATTATAAGGAGCTTGAAACTAAAAAAAAATATTGAATTGTTTTGAGAAAATTTTTGGGTTTTGTGAATGATCTTGTGTCTAAGTGTGTGTGTGTGGGGGGGGGGTGCATGTATTCTTATGCCTTGAGGATATGATCTTCATTGATTGTGATGATTTAGGAGGCATGATTCTTGATTTTGTGATCTTCTTGATGGGATGCTATGATTAGCCATGAGTTTATTGTTTAGGGAGAATGATTCTTGTTGGAATAGCCCTTATACTGAGATAGATGATTTGGAATATTTTGACTATTTAGTAAGAAATGTTCTTCTTTAATGATACTTGATGTTTTATTTTCTATATTCTTGCATTACCACCTTCTTCTTGTTGTGATAAAATGGCTCCAAAAAGAAATAGGTCGGAAAAAGGAACAACTCCCCGGGGTGACAAAAGGAAGAAGCTAGCCAAGGTTAGGAGATGAGAGCCGACGACTTCCCTTCCTCCTAACCCCGCTTGTGTTGTTGATGAGGTCATGGGGGTGACCACCATTTTTGGCAGTGTGGCTCGGAGGTGGAAGTACTTGAGATGCCCAAAGCGAACCGTATTGGAGATGAAGTTTGCATGCAAGGAGACCTTGGGAACTCTAGATCTATTGAGCCCGTCACATATTTTCTAAGACAAATAGGCCTAGAGTGTTTCTCGGACAAGTAGTATTCCAAGACTTACCTATGGTGGACTTTGGAGTTTTTGGCAACATTGGAGCAAGCAACGTACAATGAGGGAAGAAGGATCATCCATTTCCACTTGGATGATAAGGAGTACACTATGTCATATTGGGACATTGCCTAAAAATTTGGGTGGAGGTAAGGGAAGAATATTCTGAGGACACATCGACAAGGCCTTCCATTTTCTTTGAGAATTTTTTGAAGAATTCTTTTGGCCAGAGAGAAGAAGAATCTTTGCAAGAGCACCGCGATTGTCCATCTAGCGTTGTGATATGTCCATCGATTATTATGCATGGGGATATTCTATCACGAAGAGATCTCATAGTGTCCATGTTCTGACGTCCTTTGGGCAATGACTCTGAATTTCTACCCCAATATGGTGGTGGCTTTCATGGTGGAATACATTGCCATGGGAAAGAAGAAGGGTGGAAGAATATTGATGGGTGACATGGTCAAATTCTTAGCCCAACACTTGGGTCATCTGGTTCCTTCTCTATTTGCATTTTTAAACTTGGGTCATTCAGGGACGAGGTACACGATGGACAAGTTAGCACGGGCTTCAACAGTTGCTACCACTACCTTGGAGGACCATTTTATTTGGTTGTTCGGTGGCACTACAGTTTGCAGTTTCATGGTTCTTCCATAGCAGGAGCGCACGCTATCAACCAAGACACGGTATTGGAAGACTTATTCATATCACCCGATCTGCGGTTTTAGGAAGACTACTAGGTTCTATCAAGCCTGGACATAGAAATAGAGAAGGATGGTGAGACTCCATCTAAAGTATCACCTAGTCGCACTTACCTACCCATGGAATTCCTTGACCAATTGCGCATTTTGGGGAACAATTTGCTAGTTCTACCCAAATTGTGCAAGAGGTAGGTCATGCGGTAGGTTGGATGAGCTTACAGTTGGAGAATTTTGGGACTCGGCTAGACTCTATGGAGGATACCATGCACATTTGGGGGTGTAGGTTGGACTCCATCGAGCGAGAAATGAAGGAGGAGTTCACTATTGCGGATGAGAGGGAAGATGGTTAAGAAGAGGCCATCGAGCAATTGATCAAGAGATTTCACATCTCGAAACTCGATGGTTTTTGGGATGTTATTCCTATCGAGAGGCAGGAGATGCATCAGGAAGAAAGAAGAGGAGGCATGAGCACGACACTTAAGGAGGGACACTTATGAGTGAGTTTCACTACTTTTCTTTCACTCAATTTTTATTTGTATTGGTTCATTGCATTGGGAACAATGCATAGTTCAAGTGTGGGGGAGGGAGTAGTGAAAGACTTAGTAGTTTTTCATCTTTGGATTCCTTTGTGTTTTTGGTGTTAGTTTGTTAGGGTATATTTTAATGTTATCTTTGGTTTTGAGAAGTTTGATAGAGTTAGCAGTGGTGTAATCTTTAGGGCGCTATCTCTTTGTTTATGTGGGAATATTTTGGGATGAAACTTTTGGTTGTGTAATTTTTTGTTTCTCATAATCTTTATGTAGTATGAAGCCCACCTTTGGGGCTTTTTGTTCTAAACAAAAGAAATGAAAAAAATAATATATACCCGTCTAAATTGGAAACCTGAAAGGGCAACTTAGGATAAAATGGGAATAAACCTTGGATAGGTCGAAAGACATAGGTAAAACTGAGAGGTTAGGCCCGGCTAGGTTGGAAAACTAGGCAAAAATGAGAGGCCGAATGGAAAAATGTGAGAAGTGAGTTCAACGTGTGTGATTTCTAGGATGACAACCTGAAAGGGCTCCAATGTAAAATAAGAGAAATTGGAAAAGAAATTTGAGCATATTTTAGCTATCTTTAGCGGTTTATTCATCAACATCTCTTGGATTGTTTAGCACTTATCATTTTACTAGGCCTTTTTCCCTTTTTCTTTTATGTATTTTGGGTGGATAGGTTACTTTAACATCTTCAGGGAGAGTGAGATTTGGGAGATTCTTACAATATTTGGGGGGAACTAGGGTAGCTTGGGAATAAGTTAAATGCATCGGTTAACTTCTTTTTGCATACTAAATTCCTTTTGGGTCTTTTCTCATTTTTGTTTACTCGAGGACAAGTCAAGGTTTAAGTGTAGGGGATTGATTTAAACCTTTATGCATGCATTAACCAATGCATTTGACACATTTATTGTCATGTTTTGTTTGGTGGATTACTAGTTTTAGTTAGGTTTGTACGACATAGGGTTTGGATAGCCATTATTGGTTTTATTGTCTAAATTCCGAGATTCTAGAATTAATCGAATCTAATGGACAGTTTGTATTCACGAGAACTTAGATCTTCCTTTGTGAGATTATTAGTAGGTTACTCACGAGTACTTTATCATCATCATTTTGTACAAGGCCATCTGCGAGGGTGGTAGAAAATATTTGAAGGTCATTTGCAAGGATGCTAGAAGATATCGAAGGCCATTCGCAAGGATGGTAGTAGATCGAAGGCCACTGACTCCAAAGCATGGTAGTAGAGGGAATTGAGCCTGCAAACGGTGGATTTGAAGTTCAAGAAGGTCAAGAACGGAAGACGGTGCCAACCGGCCAAACCAGTTGAGCGACCGACCAGCTGGCATGAGCCTATAGACAAGCCCAACTTCAGCCATGCATGGTCCATGCAAAGTGGCTATCACGACCCATGGAAATTTACACAAGCTGTGAAACAGCCCTTACACGATCGTGCATATTCCAACAGGCTACGACACCACCCAAATGGCTAAGTATTTGCATAGACCATTCCGTTTTACATGGTTTGCACTGTTTTAAGTTCCAAAAGTGAAGACTAGCTCACGGGGCATGAAAAATAGCATGGAATGCGCCATATTTAGGAGAAAAAAAGTCATTCCAGCTGACGGGCTGTGCCAAACGACATGGGGCGCGTAAGTCAAAAGTTCAAGACCGATACTAGCCAATGGCCCGTGCCGATCCTTGCATCCCGCACAACACAATGCCACACAGACCATGTCAGTCCATTTGGCTCATGCCATCACGTGGCTGCACGGTCTGTGCTGTGCCGCATGCCCCTTCCCT
The DNA here is from genome assembly GCA_032355405.1 of Rubia balearica. Taxonomy (NCBI): domain Eukaryota; kingdom Viridiplantae; phylum Streptophyta; class Magnoliopsida; order Gentianales; family Rubiaceae; genus Rubia; species Rubia balearica. The sequence goes on from JAULKJ010227145.1 coordinate 7,169, forward strand.
ACATGGCTATGCATAGATCATGTCAATTTCCACGTGCCGCGTAAATTGCGGCTATTGAGGTTTTTAGGCAATTTTGGGCCTATTTACCTACAACTATATATGGAACTTTTTAAGCTAGGGTTTATGTTTATGCCCTTTTTTAGACTTCAAGAGTACGCTAGGGAGAAAATTCTCTTCTTTCTCTCTAGGTTTTCCCCCTTCATCTCTTTATTTTTATTTTTCCCAAAAGTGTTGAACACAATGAAATACTTGGATTCCATATGTATGGAGTAGTTAATTAACTTGGGGATTGTGTTTCTATTCACGAATTAATGTTTGTTTTGTGGGATTTGTTAGATCTACCTATTTCTATGTGTTTGTGATTATTATGTTTGCTTGTTCTTCATGTTCTTGTTAATTGCATGATTGTCACACACCATAGTCTACTTTCATGTTGGTGTTATTATTAATATCTCCATGGGAAGGAAACCTAGATGTGTTTGGGGTAACGATAGTTTGGAACCATGTGGGTGTGTGCACGTGGGTTACCGAGTTAACGATTCAATCGACCATACACTAGTAAGTCGGTGATTTAGTCCAAAGGGTTATGGATAGAGATAATTAAAGTAGCAAACTAGGGTTATCTTTGTACCCCTAGAGCCATCAATAAGGTGCTTCCCCCCTTTGCCTTTTTATGCTTGGGGAGAAGCATTCACTGTGTAGTGCCCGTGACGTAATATCACAGGGGAAGGTCAGATCTGCCGAGCAGGAAGAGCTGTTGTTGCACTCCCCTAATTACAAAGGCAGTACCGATGGAAGATTACATGTACACCCTACGTGACAGGTATGGGGAAGTGTTGATCATCGATCACACCACGTGTCACAAACATTAGAATAGTTTTTAGTTCTTGTATGTGATGAAATCTTGGATCGAAACAAAATTAATCATGATACGCAAATACTTCCCAAGGGTTAGATTATATAGTTTATTTTTGTGATCTTGCATTCTTGTAGTTGTTAGTAGAAACCCCCCAATGCTTGTTTTACCAACATTGATTATTCTAGACACGTGATCTGATTGACGATCCGATTGCGGTTATGTATACTTGTATCTTAGATTCCTAATATCTTTGTGGATGATCCTGACACTTTTTTGGTAGCATAGTTGTAAGAACGGGAACAGAATTACAAATCACCCCATATCTTTGACCACGGTTCTCTGTCGGTCCAATTAGTAGATCTCCCATGAAAAAGTTATCGATTAGCAATGTCGGGAGGGGGCGGATCACCTCTCATAAGCATATGAAGCCCAAAGTAAAGGTAATATAGCGAACAAGGTGAAAAATGGTTCTCCAAAGAGAAGAGAAAACTTCGCTAAACCCTAAGATAGAATAGTTTCCCACCTTTCGCGAACCGCTCTAAGCGAACCTAGAAGGAAAGATGACTTTTACCCGCGATCATGCCCCTAACACCATGATATAGGAACATTTTCCACAATCAGCAAATATTGCGGTAATCCCAGCTGTGAATAGAATATCTGAACAATTAAAGTGGTAGTGACATTTTCCCAAATACTGTTTATATATTGATCATAAACTAACTTGGGTATCAGAGGAAGATATAGGGGGACTCTGGTGGACCTTTTTTGCAGGTGGTCATAAAGCTGGTATGGAGCACTGCACCGATTCCAGATATTATTGTGGTCCGAAAGGAATGCCCTGCACTAGTGGCGCCGTATGTGGGGATCGGATTTGTTTTCAGGCATTCATGTATTTAGTGGAAACCAAATTTCATGCCAACAAAGAAAAAATAATAAGCTCAAAAGTAGCAAAATGTGTCAGCAAGAAGAAATATAATGAACAACCAAGGTGAAACTAACTATAGTACAAGATTGAAAATATTGAAAAGAACAAGCTAGAAAGCCTCGAACAGGCGGGATTGGACAGAAATGGCTGAGTAAACTAGCTATAGGACTGACCATCAACAAAACACAACATTGACAGAGTTAGACATAGGACAAACTGGAAAACCTCGAACATGTGGGGTTGGATGAAAGTGGTGAAGAAAACTAGGTTTAGTCACATAGAATCAATACATCACAACATTACATTGTCATAACTAAGGTACGTAGGGAGATCATCTCCGTACCTCTCAAATATACAATTTATAAGCCCTAATGCTTCCTAACTAAAACTAAGTAGATAGTGACAAATCAGGGTTGTACATGAAGAAGAGGGACTTTCCTAAGGGTTCATGCATATAAGGATGGATATTATAAGCATATACATATATAGATATAAAATTAATTAAAGAGGTTTTGGTTGGTTTTTCTAAGCTATGAAATAAAAAAATGAAACAACTATCAAAGACAATTATACTAATCATGCATCAAACTAAGAAAATAGGATTAAAACAAAAGTTACAAAGCCTTGGACGCAAATTGATTTCCATTTCCAAGCCTCTTGTAGTTCATAGAGACTATCACCCATTTATTCATCTTGATTGCCTATTGTGAATGGTAAAACTTCCATTTTGAAAATAAGCATTCTGTTATTCTTAAGAGTAATTTACAAAAGTGTTCAATGACTATTTTTAAACCCCACCAATGACCACTGTAGACAATCGATTCCTAAAGGTATTTCATTAATGACATCATTCCCAAAGAATTAGTAGACTTGATAACAATTGCAAACATTTTAACAAATGTCTAGACATTTAAACAACCAATGCATTTATTATGGTTAACCTACATAGATCAACATTCAAGACTTTTCCATTAGTGCTACCTAGGATAAATATGATAAAGATCGACATTATCACATTCGTGTAGCAATATTAATATCATCTATTGCAACAAGAGATTCTAATTCCATGTTCTTGGATTTCAAACCAAAGCGATACGAAATTGTGCACATCTCATAGTTCCTAACATGTCATCATACAGACATTTCATATTCTCAAATATCTCATCTCACAAAGGAAGAAATCTACCACATTCATATCACAATAAATGCAAAATAATCAAGATCCATAAATGAGCAATAAATGTTGCTCACTATATGGGTTGGGAAGCCTAAATCAATTTCTCCCAAGAGATAAATTTAGCTACTAGAATTAATAACAATATTCATAAGAAAATTAGACATGAATTAAGAAGAAAATGGATGAAAAAAAAGAACAAACCCGGGTTTGAAGTAGATGAGGTTTGGCCAAGAAGATGATACTAAATGAGAGGAATTGTTGCTGGTCTGTTGCGAGCCGTGAGTGAATCTTAATCCTCGTGATAGGTGCTTTTGCGAGGCGTGCGAGGATTCCCACTGCTCACAACAACTTCACTTCCCTAAGAGAATTTCTAGGCACAACACAAGATCTAAAGAACAAAAATACACCTAAGTGAGTCCAAATTATCCTAAAGCTACCATATAAAAATGAACACATCAAACCTCCCCACACTTGAACCTTACTCGTCCTTGAGTAAGAAAAGATTCAAGAAAACATGAGATTAATATATTGACTTAATAACCCTAATATTCTCCCATTCAATACCTCACAAGAATATCATTATCATAAATCCCAGAATTAAAGATCAATTGAGAGTTATCACATAACAAACCAAAATCATAATTCTGCCCAAACCTTCCACTGATCAATTCACTAATACCTATAAATTATGTTAATTCCTAAATTAATCATCCTAAATTACAATGGCACAAAATGAAATCAAAACTATATAGCAAGTTTAAACATACACTTCATTCATTCCAATCTATCAACTAAAACGAAGTATACAAAGAATCAAGATTTTATGTTCCATACTTCGTTTTCCCACTAAGTTACACAACCCCAAGAAGTCCTATGATGCTAGGATACCCAAATCATCCATATGTTCACCACAACCTTATAACTCCAACGCCAGCAAATGAGTAGATTCATAAAATATTTCTCTTTCTTTTCTCTCTTTCTCTCATTTTACCCAGGAGCCCTTACGGGTTTTCATCATAGCCACTAATAATATTTCTTTAGGCTCATATCTCAGCCACAATTGGCCTCTCATTTTACCTAGTTTACTATTTTGGGGTTTTGACCTATTTAGGCCTTTAATGCTAACTAAATTGCCCTCTCGGGTTTTCAATTTAGCGGGATTATTTTTTTTTTCATTTTCTCATGTTTTTCTAAACAAAGTAGCAAAAATCATACAAGTGTACATGGAAGTAAGTCATTAAACCCATACCCACACTTAAAATCTTACATTCTCCTCAATGTAAAAATAAAAGGAAAAAAATAAATAAATCTCAAGGGAGAAACAGAATGACTCATGATCAATAGTGTGAAGAAGAACCGCCATCGCCGAAAGGATCTCTGAGGTAGCCCGACTGGTACTAGGTGACCCACTCTTCATTCCTCCTGCGCTGCTTCCTATGCTGCTCTACCTCAGGGTCTGGGTCGGGAGCGCCACCCATCCGCTTGCGCATCTCATACATCCTGGAGGAGAGGTGATCAATATATTCATCCTTGTCAATCAAGCTCTTGGAGATTCAAAGGTTGTGCTTGGTCTATTTGTAGAAACTAGACTCAACCGTGTGAAACAATCGACTGTAAAAGTCTGGAAGGGGTGGGGGAATGTCTCCATAGTTAGGTGCATCCTACCGTGGGAGGAGAAGAGTGTGAAGCAAGTGATGGTGCGCTAATAGTGCTAGGTTAGAATAGGGAATACCCAACAGGCAATGGGTTAGCCCAATATCTTTGGCCCTTTGGTTAGTATATATTGGGCATGCCAATCACAATGTAAACACTAGTACTTGTTACAAAATAAAACAAAACTTTAGCCCTACCTAAATGTACCTGGAGTGGGCGGCTATATATAAACAAAACACATGTAAGCTATTAAATGAGCATTCATTCACTTCTCACTACATCCAAAGAAAGGTTCTAACTTTATCATCATAGAGTCTTACCCTCAGAACACTTCGGGGATCTTTCTTGCAGGATTAGACCGAGGAACTTTAAATGCTATCCCAAGGCGAGTTCCAGATGCATTAATTGGTATACCTAATGGGATTCGCCAAGTCAGGTCATGAGTTTCTTGGTCCATGTCTTCTGTTACGACAAGCACATTGCATACAAGCGAACAAGTGAGAAACTAAAATACATGCACCGGTGAAGAAGTGCAATCCTAGTGCAAGAGAAAGAAGACTAGAAAAATAAGAAAATTGGTTAATCCTCTAGGATCTCAAAGTGTAGGTGTTGACCACCTACAGTAATGATTAGGCAGATTCTAATAGCCACAATAGCAAGCGGATCTCAAATAAAAATGGAGATCAGTGTTGAACCCTAGGTAGGAGCATCTCCGCCCCTGCCTCACATAGCAAACCATTTAATTTGTAAATGAAGGGTGAGGGGAATTTCACAGAGGCTTCAACTAACTCCAACGTCGAAGCATTCGGAAGATCCCTCGAAGAAAACCAGACTCAGGAAGTGCACCATTACTATTCCAGCCATATTTAGCGCATTTGGTGTAGACCCTTATGGCCACGAGATTCCAGGTCACCGTTACTCCCTTGATACTCTTTCAGAGGATAAGCCAACCATAAAAAAGAGTTCCACTCTTGATGCCTTTAATGGTGCAAGCAAGGCCCAACCTAGGTGTTACCAAAGACATCTTACCATGCGTACCAAGGGATAGATGCCCAGGCTTACCTCAACTTTCCATCCCAGATCCGGGGAGAGGGATGGTCTATTTGGTGCCAGTATCGATACTGATATTTCTAAATATTGATACTCTAGGGACTCTTTATTGTAGGATCGGATCGAGGAACTCACACTGGTATCCCAAGGTGAGTTTGAGACGCATCACTAAGCTGAGTAAATAGATAGGAATCCTCCTCGATCAAAATCAGTTTCGGTACTGCCCTCTTCAATTCTTCCTCAAAGTCCTGCTAGCACACCGCGTACGTCTTAATGACTAAGTGTCGCTAATTAATATATCATGGGAGATCCACCAATTTGACTAAGAGGAAGCTTATTAAGGTTAAAGATAAAGAGTATTTGTAATTCTGCTCTCGTTCTTACTACTATACTACCAAAAGGGTAGATAGTGGCAAGACCGGGGTCGTCCACAGAGATGTTAGGAATCTAAGAGTCAACTACACACAGTCGCAATCTAGTCATCAATCCGATCGCGTGTCAGGAATAATCAGTGTCGATAAAACATGCACTGGGGGGGTTACTAACAAATACTAGCGTGCAAGTCAATAGAGAATCAACCATATAAACTAGCACTTGGGGAATATTTGCTTAACATGATCAATGTTTTTTCAATCCTTTATTCCATCACATACAATAACTATAAACCTATTCAAGTGTTTGTGAAATGTATTGCGGACGTTGGTCAAAACTTTCCATTAGCTGTCACATAAGGGTGTGTGTATAAATCTTCCATCAGTCTCGCCTCTACAACTAGGTGAGTGCAACAATAGCAATGGTACATTGCCCAGGCATAATTCTCCCCGTGCTATTAGGTACCGGGTGGAACACTACAAACAGTCCACTCCTAGGACTATGGAGGCAAAAGAAGTAAGCATCTTATCGATGGCTCTAGGGTTGCAAAGCTAACCCTAGTGTGCTACTTTAACTATTATTATCCATAACCCTTTGGACCAACTCG
>JAULKJ010227254.1:0-13810 GCA_032355405.1 Rubia balearica
GATTTAAACTGCGAATAAAAAAATGAAAATAAAATTTTCAAGATAGAAAGTAGTTGAGGAATGTAATAGGTATATAGACAATGATGTATATGGTTTTTTGATGGGTTAAGGTAATGCAAGTTTATTCATTCAAAAAAATCGGATTGCATTAATCGGGTTATAACCTTATAACTACTGCACGTTACATAATAAATTTGTAATTACCTTTCTATTATTTTAATTAAACCTTATCTTTCCATTAATCTATGGAAAATACGGCATTTTCCAAAACTTTATCTTGATAAAATATTTATAAATGTTACTTTAGTGAAACAACGTTATCATTATCAACATTGTATGCATACGGATTCCATATAATATGAAAAATGACCGAAATTTTGAAGATTTGATAGTAATAGCATGTTATTGCACAGTTTATGATAAAAATATATTTATTATAATCACGCAATTTTTTATTAAAATATTTAAATTGGATGATAATTTTTACTAATTAAACTTTGTGCAATTGAGTTATATATATCCATTTTTTTCGTCTTCCAATATTTTTTAAAAATTTATTATTATGATTAATTTATAACATTATACTTTTTTTACTACCATGATCAATGAATCATTTCTGACAAAAAAATGACATTCTAAAGAAAGTCATATTTTACTAAACACAGGGAAGACGAAAAAAATTCAGTGGTCAATGAATATTGTACTATGTGCATCATTTTCAGACGAAACTCACAGTAAAAATTGGACACTTTCAACAACAGCAGTAGTGGGACCAAGGTCAAATTAGGAGTATCGTCAGCAATTCATGATTAATTGATTGAAGTAGAAAATTACAAAATATGAAGTTTTATAATTGATCCATAAAAATATAGATTCTTCATCTAAGAGAAATAAATAAAAGTTATACAGTATTAAAATGTCAATATTTTGTAATTATTAATCATACAAATTAATTGAAATTTAATATTAAAATAAAAATATAATAACATATCTTAATTAATTAACTGTTTAATGTCATCACTTATCGTACTAAAATGAGTCATTTCTAAAAGTTAATTAATAAAAATTAAATAAAGTCGTACAAGAAAATTTTCAAATAAAATTTATAGAGTATTAAATAAACAATTGAAATGATTTACATGTAAAATCTTTTAGTATAATATCTAATATTTATAATATAAAGAATTCTATATTGATTTGTTTTCTCAAAATTAAAAATTTGTTAGAAACACTTACATAAACAAAACAAAAAATTACTACATCTATTAGTTTACATGTTTAACATAGTAATTTTAAATATTTTTCTAGGCAAATTAAATTATGTGGAGAGAATGGATTACAAAGAGGAAAAAAAGAATTAAAATGATTCACTTATTTTCATGAAATGGAATTTGATAATATCAAAAGGATAAATTAAAATGGAAAATGTATCAAATTTAAAAATAAGTATTGTAAAAAATAAGTATTATGAAAGAATGTGCATGCTTATAAATATGGTAATACAATTAATAATCAATTAAAAGTATTGAAGTATTTAAGAAGTATTGAAAATCTTGGGGGAAGAGGGTTGCATTGGAAATTGGGATTATCTTTTAAAAGATTTACATTTTGAATTAATTTTTAAATCTAGCGTGAAAATTTGCGTGAGTGACACGTGGCAAAAATCATGTGTGAAATACATGTGGCCAAAAAATGGTCTCCTTTAATATATACTATAGATTTAATTACAAAGAGATAAAATCCAGCTTTCTAACTCCCTGCTCCCCTCTTCAATTCCTATTATTCATTTTACATATTTACCCCTCAATTTTTGTTTCACCCATAATATATACACAAGATATTCTATGATATTCTCTACCATATTTACGGTTTTCTCCCTACCAAAACTGTTTTCGTTCCTCCTAATCCATATTTCATACAAGACCTCAGAAATAGTTGTTTTCAGAACCTGTGCTCTCCGGTATTCCTTCTTGCAATGCTTCAGAATCCATTCTTTCTCCATATCCCATCTTCCTGGCCTTCTCTGTATGCCCATCTATTCCAGGACAGTTTCCACACCTTGTTTGTCACATCACATTCAAAGAATAAATGTTGTGCACTCTTATCAGCTTCACAGAACACACATTTACCTTCATCAATCAAGCCAAATTTCATTAACCTGTTTTTTGTTGCCAATCTTTGTTTCCATCCCATCCATAGAGTGAACTGGATTCTAGGTCTAGCCAGATTACCATAAAACAAGCTGCTCCAAGCTAACTTTACTTGCTTCCCTATAATCTCAATATATATTTTCCTAATTATGAACTTACCTTCTTTCTTCATTACCCTTCAGACTTTCAAGTTCTGCATTTTCTCCCTGCATTTCAGCAACCCTTTCATCATACAAGATCCATTTGTAGGCATCCTCATTGTTTGCATATTCTTACCTTTTACATAGTATAAGAATGCACCCATCTCACCCACAACCTATCTGCTTAATTACTGAGATTCCATAACAGCTTTGCCATCAAATTCAAGCATCCTGCTTTCTTCGTTTTGCATATCTTTTCCCTGGCAATAGGCCATTTCCTGGTAATGTTTTCAGTTCCACTCTATAAGAAAGATCTACATAGAGGTTCAATATGTTTAACTACCTTTCTTAGCAAAAACAGGCATTGCATCCAGTTGTTGGTTAGGAAAATAAAACACTCTTGGCGAGTTGAACTCTTCCTGCATAGCTCATAAGCTTGGAGCTCCAGTGTTTAATTTTGCCCACCATCTTCTCTATCAAAGACTGATACATGTGGATTGTCAGTCTTTTACTTGTAATAAGCACTCCCAGATATCTAAAAGGTAGTTTCCCTTCTTTAAAACCTATGCATTCCTGGATTTGTTGTTTGATACAGTTTTTTACTCCTCCAAAAAAATCTACATTTTACCAGATTCACTTCCAAACTCGTGGACAGTTTGAATTTCAGAAAAGCATTCATCAAAACTTCTACTGAATGTTTATTAGCTTTTGAAAATAGGGGTAAATCATCAGCAAAACTCATATATTGTCACACCTTTCATGAAATTTAAACAGTTTTTCCTTTTCCAGATCCTGTAGACACATGAAGAGGTATTCCATGACTAATACAAACAAAAGAGGTGAGATGGGATCACCTTGCCTCAGTCCTCTTCTTGCTACCACGATTCTTGATATTTTTCCATTCAACATGTACCTATAAGAAACTGTCTCACATTTCATAGTCCAGTTAACAAACTTTTCAGGCAAACCAATTTCTTTCAGGATTTGTTCCAAAGCCCTCCAATCCACTGTATTATATGCCTTTTGAAAATCCAACTGTAACATACATTTAGGGGTTCCAGCTTTCCTTATATACCCTCTAATCAAATCATAGGCTAGCATAATATGCTCATGAATCCCTCTCCCAGGTACAAATTCAACCTGTGTTTCATCCACCAATTCCTCCATTACAGTGTTCAACCTGGAAGTTAAATTTTTTGAGAGTACCTTATAGAAAATAGTGCAGCATGATATTGGCCTGAAATCTGTCACCTTCTTTGCATCAACCTTCTTTGGGATTAATGTTACAATGGTGCACTTGTACATATTCCCATATTTAAAGAAGCTCTTTACAGCTTTTACTGTATCTTCCTTCACTACTTCCCAATTTTCCTTGAAGAATTTAGAGTTGAATCCATCCGGCCTTGGAGCTTTCAGTTCCCTATGCTATTAACTATGTTCCATACTTCTTCCTCAGTTACATATCTAGTTAGCCTTCTTCTCTCTTCTATCTCCAGTTTTTCACCCTTCCTCAACGCAATAATATCTACTCCATTCAGCTTCTCAGCATTACTCCCCACAAGTTTCTCATAGAACTGGACAATCTTCTTAGATATCTCCTTCTACTCAGTGCAGATAGAACCATCTTCATTCTCCAGCAAATGAATTCCTGATTGCATGTTCTTCTCCTTCACAAGGGCATGGAAATAGTTGTTATTCCCATCCCCCAATCTCAGCCAATCCACTTTGGATTTTTGCCTAGCAATTTGTTCATCTACTTCCTTCCATTTCAGAACCTTCTGGGTGTTCTATAACTCTCTCCACCTTCTGAGCATTCATATTTTCTGCATTTAAATCTCTCTGTGCATTGATCAGATCAGTTCTTGCTTTCTGCAACTTTCCTTTAACTCCATACACATATCCTATATGCCTTTTCAGCTCCTTCTGCAATCTCACAAGTTTTCTCCATAAAACATACATTGGATCACCATGTATAGGCTCTTTCTAGTTTTCTTTGATTATTCCCTTGACTTTTTTTTTCTCCATCATGCAGTTCATAAATCTAAAAACTGTCTTTCTGCTCCTTTTCATTTCCTCAATGTTAATTTCCAGTAAAGCATGATCAGAAACTCCAGGTTCCTCCACTTTGATAACCACATTAGAGAAATTTTGAAACCATTCCAGGTTATCACTATATCAATCCCAGAGTAGATAGTTCCAACTTTGTGTCTATTGCACCAGGTGTAATACTCTCCCAACATGTCACATTCCATTAGCTATGTTTTGTTCATCCTCTCCTTCATATCTACATATTCATTTCTCATCACATCAGTCATCCACTTCTATCTGTTGTTTTTAGCACATTGTTGAAATTCCCAAGTGCTATCCATGCTCCATTCACCCAATTTTTCAAATTCTCTATATCTTTCCACAACTTCTTTCTCTGTGCTAGTAAGTTAGCTGCATATACTTCTGTCATTTCAACTAGTTTTTCCTTCCTCAGGTTCTAAACCTCACAGTGTATAAACTTATCAAAGCATTTAATTTTCTCCACTTCCACCTTGTTTTTATCCCACGTGAACCAAATTCTACCATTAGGATGTTCACTGTAATTATCTGCAAAAATCCATTTCCCTCCAAACTTTTTTCTCATTTTTCAGCTTTGTCAACTTTCACTCTTGTTTCAATGACCACGGCAATAACAACTTTCATTTCCTTGAAACGGGAACTAATCTCACAATTTTTTGCTGGTTTATTAAGCCCCCTAAAATTCTAAGAGACAATCATGGGACATCCCTATAATCATCCACAAGATCACTCCAAACCTGTAGATGAACTGGTTTATCCCAATGATTTCTCCTCCGTTTATCCTTTTGTATATATACCTTCATCATCACTGTCTTTCCCCTATTAGCATTCTCCTTCTCCTCCTGCACTGTCTCCTTCCTTCTGATCTCAGTTTTCTGCTCATCTTCTAGCTTTTCTACTGGTTCAGAGTTCTTAACATCTTTTTCACCACCAATTTCTGCACTCTCTTTTTTGTCACCTCTTTTTCTCTGCATATATGACCCATCAACTGGCATTTCTCACAATATGGTGGTCTCCATTCATACTCAACCTCCTATTTAAGCTTCTCTCCATTCATTTCTTTTATCATTATACTCTCTTTCAACTTCTGAGTGATGTCAATATCCACAAGAATCCTGGCATAAGACACTCTTAGCTTGCTTGTTGTGCATTCATCTGTAACCATGTGATATCCTGGTACACTCCCTATTTTACCCAAACTCCATGCTCCCCATAGATGTAGAGGCAGTCCTGACAACTTTACCCAAATAAGCAGTGTCCTTATTATATCCTTCCCGAGCTCAAAATTAGGTTTCCAACGATGCAAAAATATTAACATGTTATAGATCATATAGGGTTCATTACTCATAACCGAATCCCTATCTTCCTTAGTTTTTGAATTTTATCAGGAAATAACCTTTTATATTATATAACAATCCAGGCAGTGAGACAAAAGACTAGAATCGCATCATAAAACTCTTCACGACAGACATTGTAAGATCTCCCCCCAAAACATGCATTATCAAAGAGTTTTTCCAGAATTCAATTTCAGACCTGACATAATCTTCTTCTATTTCCACTTCTATTTCACCATTCAAAATCATAGGAGCATTAAACTCAATTTTCATACCATTAGCTTGCATCCTATTACCCTTAATCACATCTACCCAGAGTTTTTTCCAGAATCATATTCAATCTTAGTTGCAGATTTCGATCTTACCTCAGATTAATCATGATGCTGCCCTACTCCTTTGACAATCTCCATCTGCTTTGATCCAGATCCATGCTCTTGGTCAACAATAGCCTTTCTATCATTTGCTCCCAACTCGCTCTTCAAAACCTACATCTTCCCACTAGTACTAGCACCCAGGCTCTGTGTCGTACCCTCCTTCCTTGTTGGTGGCGTGGCAACCTTTACTTTTGCCCGACCACGACCCTTCTTCATGATATCGGCAGTTCACTTTTAGTATGTGTGAATCGCCCACAGTCAGATGCGTATTTTTCTATTATGACTACTTGTTTTAACTTTTAACATACAATATTTAAAATTTTAAAAAATACAACATTTAAGGTAAACCATTGTGGACTGTCCATAACCGTATGAAAATGCCGTATTTTCTGAGACTTTCTCAATAATAATAATAGTTAAATGAAAAGATTAAAGGCGACTCATTTGATTTTATAAGAAGCCCCCTTCATGAGGAGACCCTAAATCCAAAACTGTTATCCCAAGATTCTCTTTCATTTTAAAGACCGTTCAAAATTGATTAAAGGTTATTCATGAACATCGATTAAAGGCTATTTTATTGTAGGCAGTACTTGAACATCGATGAAAGTTTTTAGGGTTTTTCTATTCCTTAGTGTTTTCCCAGAAAATCAAAGTGTCTCCTCCTTCACTTTCAAACTCGGTCGAATACCCTCTTCCCCCTGACCTGTTTCTACCACTCACCTTCACTCTGCTGCCATTGTTTGCTGCCAATTAGTCATCACCGTACGCCTTTACCGGTCACCACTGAATGCCCACCTCTCATCAGCCTCGTCGCCATCGTGCGTAACCAATGTCATGAAGCCCTTGTGCCCTCGTGAAGTTTTGTCGCCTCTGTCATTCGTAATACCCGGACCATTGGAAGCTTTTGGGATCTAGGTCTGTAAGCTTTTGGGACGATTAATTGAGGTTTGAGGAAGCTTAAGGTTCATCGCATTTATAATTACAGTTGTTGTAAACTTGTAAAATTTACTGCCTTACCTTTTCATAATAGTATTTTATCATCTTTTTCTCCCTTTGATATTGTGCATTCTGATGTGCAGGGACCCTCTCCCATGCCTATGAATGGGGTTCTAGGTATTATATTTTCTTTTATTGATGATCTCATTAGAGTTGGGTTTAACTTATGAAACGTAGATATGATTTCTTGAGACTATTTTGCGATTTTATTGCACTTATTAAGACACAATATTTAAAAAATCTCTCCATAAAGTTGAGAGCAATAGTAGAAAAAACAAAGTTCACTCTCTTGTTCTTAGCAAAAAGCAGCAAAAATAAGATATATTCAACATCAATATAGCCAAGTTAAAATCCAAACCACCACTCTTTTCTTCTAGCCAAACAAATACCTTTTCAGAAACCATCGTAGAAGCCATACTGCAACAACCTTTCAAAACTTTTAAAAAATGACCCCTGCCAAAACATTCCCATCAAAAACTAAAAATAGGAGAAGTTATTCCCATACCCCACACCATACACACAAAAAAATATAAGCATACAATCTATCAGCATCAACCAAAAAAGAAAGCAGAAAACCAGCAAAAGGAATATCTAGAAAGCAACAACAGATAAACCCAAAAAAGGAAAAGGAAACAACATGGCACGTAGGATTCTAAAGGACCACTGGTCGGATGACTCGCGACATGGTTTGGAATTTTTGGAAAAATGCAAAAATGTACCACTCAGTGCAGATCTCAATAGAAATGTGTACAGGCCAACAAGGAGAGGCCAATTTTTTGTTAGGGATGAGGAAAAACTACAATGAAGGAATAAGGAACTCTGCCAACTCACTGGTAGGTTTCTTTGTGGATTACAGGAAATTTAGTGCAGCAAGAATGTAGTCCCATGTTGACCAATTATGGGGGGGAAGAGTTGAGGTTATGGCAAAAGCTGGGAGATTTTATATGCTCAGGTTCGACAGTCGAGCACACATGAACGTTGTGCTCCACAAAGGACCAATGGTAGTGGCATGAGGGTTGTTGGCACTGCATCGATGGGTGCCTAAAATGTTGTTCACACACATGCATGTCACTCATGTTTTGTTGTGAATTAGGATGCACGGGCTGCCTCAAAGTGCCTGTTTTCGGAGACGGTGTCAAAATATGCCTTAATTGTTAGAGGCAAAATAAGTGGTATTTAGGGGAATGTTGGGAATAGAATATTCCATATATCAACCCCTAGTTTCAGCTTTCTTTTTTCAGCTAAAGAGGGGAGGTAAGGCGTGGATCGTCATTGGGTATGAAAGAGTTCATAAGATGTGTAGGAAATGTGATGGAATCGGTCACACCATGCCGGTATATGCCAATTTCTAGATGATGCCATGCTTGAGTATTTTCGTGCTCAAAGGTTTGCAGCACTAATCCAAGAGCTGAGAGTTGAGATTTTTAGGGAAGACACGATAGAGCTTTTCCCGACATCGATGAAGGTGCATAGGAATCTACCGACAAGAAGGCTCACTAGAATCCCTGAGTATTTCCTAAGAAATAGTGTAAATAGATTCTAAGGTGAAAGGAATGATATCCTTGAGGGCTTCCTGAGCAAGGAGGATATAATTTTCAGTTCATTAGAGGCTGATCCAGACAACATGGTTACGATCCAGACTTTTCAAGGAGTCAATCAAATGTCCCAAACCAAGAAGGTCCACTTGGGGAACAAATAGATCGGTGTGAGGAGATAGAGTATTGGGATGAGCAAAGGGGGGGATAGGAACAATTCATCATCGCTCGAGAACTATTCAAACTTTGTAATGCAAATAGGAGCAATACCGAAGGTGTTACCATCAGCAAAAAACCCATCATGCAACCCCAAAAACATGGAGGTAAACCCTTAACACCTGATGGTAAATCCATATGCTATTTATGAGAACGATGATATGGTGATACAGAAGATAGGCATGGAGAATAAGCACAAGACATAAGACCAGACATTATAAGAATGGTGGAGCATAATGGTTCAAATTGTGTCATGTCAATTGTTGAAAACTGGAATCCGACAGCCAACGTGGTAAGAGATAATAATAAGCATTCTATGATATTAGAGATAATTAATGGGGAAGGAAAACTCATCCACCATCCAAACCGAGTACCAACTCAATTGATTGATGTTCCAAAAATAGTGCAGGAAAGAATTTCAAAGTCAATAAGAAGGATTGAGGAGATCTGCAGAAAGCAAGGAGAGGACGAAAAAGTCGGGATGCAAGTCATGCTTACTATTCTTAGTGATGACTCAGACCCGGGGGAGGGTCATACACCACAAGATGCAACAAAAGTGGAAGAAGAGACAGGTGAGCATTCATTGTGGGGCCTGTCATTGCAAGAAGTTTTAAACGGGAACATTAAAGGAAAGGGGAAAAGGCATGGTGAGGAGCACTCAAGTGATAAGAAGAGAAACGACGATATGCTTCATAGGCACTGTGCGAAAGCCGAAGGAAGTAAAACCAATGCATAAAGTTCAGAACAATGGGATAGGAAACAGTTGGGAAAAGTAGGAACACTAACAAAAGTGACAGGACAAAATGAGGGAGGTATGTTAATCTTATTTAATGAGAATCTATTTATGAGTCCAGAATTAATAGTCAAACGGATAAGATAGACACCTGTTAAAACCCATACACTGCTAGCCTACATGTCATTAACCAAAATGAGATGGGCCGAGACCACCACAAAATCTAGCCCAACAAAGCTGATAATATATCAAAAACTTCATTTATTATTAATTTTCTATTTTAATATTTTTAGGAGGTCAACATTATACTCTTTTTCCCATTGGGTTTTTTAATGAGGTAATGTGATCATTTTAGTTTATTTTTACTTTTATTAATGAAGCCATAAACTCGGTCATGTTGACTTAGAAGAGTTTTGGTAATATTTTAATTAGGGTTTAGTTTATTACCTTATATTCTGATTAGAATTAGATTTGGTAAGATTAGACAAGGTAATATTTGTCTAGTCTTCTAAATACCAAATCTCGGCCGAAATCAGAAGAAAAGGTAAGATTAGGATTTGATTTTTGGTATTTTAGTTAGATATGGTTTTAGCTTCTTAAAGCTGCCATAAAATTTGATTCAGTTTCCATTTGTGATTAGGGTTTGATTGTAAGAGCTCGAAATTCCCCCTATTTAAAGGGTGATGGCTGACGCCATAACACACAACCTTTATACACATATTATTCAGACTTTTGAGACACTCTCATTATCTTCATTGTTGCTTAAACCTGCAGGCTATTTAAGTTATCAATACACTATTTATATTCGTACCTTGCGGGCTAGACATTTATAAATAAACCTTTTAAGTGTACCCTGCGGGCTAGACGCTGCTTCTTGTGCAACTTGTTGGGGTGGGCGAAATTTCTCTCAAGTCAAGATCCAATAATTTAGCAAAACCCAAAGTTTTCGTAAGGAGATTCATATCAGAAAGGCTTTTGACATCTCCACTTCACCACCGGGGATAGGAACAGAGAACACAGGAGGGGATCCCACTAACGATCTGAGGTTTTCGGGGAACTGTGCCAAATCAGTTCCCCAACTAGCCATGAGAACACTAGCATGGAATTGTAGGAGGTTTCAACAATGCTCTTAGAAGAAGAATAAATAACCTGCATATAAACCTGCCATTGTTGGCCTCTCAAAAACTAGATCAGATGAACACGGATTTAGCACATGGCAGCGAAGTTCATACCTCTCAAACAGTTTTGTTTTTTATGCAGCCGGAACCTCAGGGGTTTAGCTAGATTATGGTCGGATCAGCTAGACATTAGTATCCTTTGTAGCTCGTTAAATTATTATTTTTCTTTTGGAGTCGGATCGTACTAGTGATCATTGGTGTTTAGGTTTTCTGTATGGCCCACTGACTCGCTTAGGGACGTTAGATTTCTTGGTATCTTTCTAAAATCTAAGTTATTTTTAGGACTACCCGACGGTCATATTTGGTGACTTTAGTGTTTTTCTATCTCAAGAAGAGAAGAGGAGAGGTTTAGCAATAACACAGAATAAGAGTGTGTTACTTCAAAACCTTACTCAAAGACATGGTCTCGAGGAAATGCCAAACAAAGGATTGTAGTACACTTGGTTGAAAAATAGAGATAAACCGGAGTTGATATTGGAAAGGCTTGATAGAGCCTTCATGAACAAGTGTTGGATAGACAAGTTCACTAATGCTAAGCTTAATAATCTGCTCATTGCATTCCATTTTCATGGTTCCATGATTCTGAACCTCAAAGATAGCCTAGGTTTAATAAAGTTCAACATTTTTGAGGCATTATAGGTAAACGTAGATGCTAAAGAACGAATAGTACAGAGATCATTGAATGTAGTTGCACAGGAATCACATCTACTGAATGCCTCTAAAGCTCTTGATTGAAAAATTGAAACTACTCTTAAGAATCTATGCAATTGGAGCTCAACCTTCTCTGGAAATATTGAAAAGTAGCTAAAACTCATATTCAAGGAATCTATACTGGAGTTCATGGAAATCACCCAGGGAAGATGGTTTACCTATGGGTTTCTACAAGAGATATTAGGGAACAATTGGATCACAGGTCTCCGATTCAAGTCTCCAAATTTTACAAGGAGAGAGGTTTCCATTTCTAGGGAACAAGATGCAGCTGGTAATGATTCCCAAGAAAAGAACCCCCAACACACTTATCAGAATTCATACCAATTTCCCTCTGCTAAGTGAAGTATAAAATTATTGCTAATTTTTTTGCTAATAAGTTGAAAAGGCACATCTCTGACCTTATCTCTGAGGGCCAAAATGGTTTTTCCAGAGCAGGAATATATCACAGAATGTGCTACTGGTGCATGAGGTATTGCATTACATGAGGAAACATAATAAAAGAGCTCAAGGTATTGCAGCAATAAAGTTGGATATGAGCAAAGATCATGACCACGTGTCTTGGGAATTTATAAAGAGAGCTATGGAAAATGTGAACTTCCCTTTGCAGTGGATTGACCTAATCATGCAGTGTATCCAAAATTTCACATATCAAGAGATTGTTAATGGTGTTCAGTCGGCCTTCTTCACTCTGAATAAGGGACTCATACAAGGGTGTTCTTTATCCCCACATCTTTTCATTATTACTCAGTAGTATAAATATGCATGGCTGGAAAATAAGCTAATAACTAATTCATCCCTAGGAATCGCTATCTTAAGAGGAGAACCAAGAATCAGTCACCCCATGTATGCAGACGACTGTATTTTGTTTACAGAGTGCACATATCAAGCCGTAGATGATCTTGCTAAAACCATTGACCTCTATGCTTGGTTTTTTGTTCAGAGGCTAAATTTTGATAAATGCGCTATACAGTTCAGCCCAAACACAATGCTAGAGATGCAGCAATATACGAGGTACACTCTCAATATTCACAGTCATGGGATTGGAGGTAAATAACTCGGTATGAACATAGTTTTCGACGCATCAAAGAAGGCAATTTTCCATAATGCCACACAAAGGTTTGTAGAAAAATTCTCATCTTGGAAAAAAAACTCCTTAATCTACAAGAGTGGGTGACGCTAGCCAAACATGCGTTAACTTCTATTGTTCTACACCCACTTATCATTTTTAGAATCCCATCTGAAATCCTAAAGTGATTGGATAGGATGACTGCAGTTTTCATCTGGGAAAGCAATCCTAGTGACAGGTTTCTGCATTGGAAGTCATGGAAGGCGATCTCTAGTTCAAAAAGAAAATGAGGTCTTGGACTTAGATTAGTAGCAGGTATGAACACGACACTGTTGGCAAAACATATATGGAGAATCATGTTGGATGATGATATCCTCCTCACCCAAACTTACAAAGCTAAATACCTAAGGAGGGATAACTTCACCACTGTCAGTACAAAGAATGGAGACTCTTGGGGCTGGAAATCCATACTGTCAGCAAGACACATCATCATGGACAATTTTCGTGGAGTGTAGACTGTGGGAAAAGGGTCAAACCCATTAACCAATGGATCCCAAATATGAAGAACCCCTTATACCTGAACTCTCTTTTGCACACAGAACAAACCTAAAAGTAGAACATCTAATAATGAAAATAGGTTTTGGAGATCTCTTTTAATCAGGGTCATCTTTCCAGTGCATGCAGTCCCTAATATCCTCTCAATACACCTCAAATTGTTTGATATGCACCCCTTTGGAGGCCAAACCTTAATGGAAAATATACAGTTCAGAAAGGATATCGTCTGGAAATGGAATCTCAAAGTCACCCTATGAAGTAAAGTCAGTTGTCAACCACGACGCTGGATGAGAGGGTGTGGATCAACATATGGAAACTAAGGCTCCCTCACAAGTTACAGATTTTCCTGTGGACTGTTAACAAATGCTCTACCCATATAATGAAATAGATTCAGAAGGAAGCTAAAAAATATTCCCTCTTCCACCAGGTGTGCTAAAATGGTTGAAGATAACACGCATATGTTTCTACGGTGCGAGACATCAAGAAGAATTTGGATAGCGTCTACGCTGGGGTTTGATTTCTTGCACAGTCAACAAATATCCTTTTTGGAATGGTTCAAACACTGGTTACATATGACCCCTGATAATAATGCAATGCTCCTATCAATCTATGTACTATGGGAAATCTAGAAGAAAATATGCTCAAGTGATAAAGAATCAACGGAGAGATCCGATTCTGAGTTGGGAGGATGCCAAGGAACTATGAACTTTATATATTGGCTACGTGTCCAACCCGGAAGGAGAATCATCTGAGCA
>JAULKJ010227465.1:0-13807 GCA_032355405.1 Rubia balearica
TCATCATTAGCCAATTGACTACTGATTTCTATCATAGCAGACATGAAATAATTGTTCTGCACTTCTCATTCGCGGCATAGAACGTAGAGCATACTCTTGATGTCCGATTTTCTTTCATTACCCTAATGGCAGGATCTGGCTACTGCTGTTGATGAGGAAGATGTTACAAAGTTCACTGATGTTGTGAAAGATTATGATAGCACGAACCGGCTTGTAAGCACTGTTTGCTCTGTTTAAATTCCCATGTTTTACAAAATCCTCTAATTTTTGTCTCTTGTCTGGCTGAGTCGTTGACTTGCCGTGTTTAACATGAAAATATGAGTAGAGACTGTCACTTTTCCTGGAATTAGAATCTTCACTGCAGTAGTTGAATACAGTTTTGAGCACTGCTTTGTTTGTGCACCGTATGGTTGAGTTCTATAGATTTTGCATTGCATAAACTAGGGTCTAATTATGAAAAAAATCATAGAACCTTAGCAATGGATTTCATGCAAACAACTAAAAGCAGTGATAGTTGGGGATGTTAAGACTTATTTGGACTTCAATACAAATTTACTTCAGAGTCGTGTGTTACGGGCGTTCGCTGGTTTACCATTAGTTGGTGGTACTGTTATTCTTTATTGTTATAGTCGTGGCTGTGGAATTTCTGACAAAAATTGATCATTGTCTGTACGTTTGTTCTCAGGATGCATGGAAAACCACTCTACTTTTGAGAGTAAAGGAAGCAATCAAGGCCAAAGAACTTGAAGAGGATGATCTGACTTGATTGTTTTGGCACATCTCGGATTTCATGTAACGTTAATTTTATCTGCAGGTGGAGAAGAAACGGTTAGCAAGGGTAACTATGATTAGCAGAACTCATAGGCTAGGAAATTATCTTGCCCTTGTGCCATGACAATTTATTATACATTTTAGTAGGAGAATTATATGTATTAGTTTACATAGCTAATGGAGTATATTAGTTTCTTCGCACTCAACGTCATTCGAAAAATCGATATTGACTGAAGTAAAATTGCGGCGAAGCTTCCTCAACATCAAGCCCTGATGTGAAGATCATTCATGGAAAATTCCTCTTCATACCTTGATTTCTCCAACTTCTAGAACCATGCATCCCTGACTCAAACACAACAACAATCACTTTAATTTGTGACCACAAATTTCACTCATGTTATCGCCTTGAAATATTTTTATTGTATGATTGTCATGTAGTTATGTGGCTGTGTTTGTTCACTGTGGTGCGATTTCAATGCTGATATATTTATACGATATTCATCATTAATATTGTTTATTTTAGGGAAAATATTGTGCTTTATTGGATTCCAGTGCACTTTAGGTGCAATCTGGGAGTAATCTTGGTGCATATTTGATAGATGGGGGAATTTTTAGCTTAATATGAAAGGACATCGCGCGCTGATGTGGAACGGTGATTAATACGACGTCGTTTTGTGTGGCTGACGTCCCAAAAAAAATGTCGGTTCATGCGACGTCGGTTAAGTGTCGTTTTGGCACCTGATTGTGCAACATCGCGAGCGAATTGGTTAGACATCGTTTCTCGTAAAATATTATAATATTTAATAATTGATGACACAACAAATCGTTCGTCAATAGCCATTACATTTTATTTATAAACGATATTACCAATATATTAAAATACAAAAGGTTGCTGTGAAATTTACAGACTGGTTGTATTGATGCTTCCTTGTGTACGTTGTCCGGCATTAATAGTTGCATGGGGACTACGAAAATGAAAAGTCTGTTTTGTGAGTCCATCAATAACTCTCATTATCCTATTACAGCAGATTCACATGAAACAAAATTTATGGTAGATTTGGGTTGTCTCCAATGGATGTACAAATAATAAAGCCAAGAGCATACATCATAAATCTTAATGCTTGAAGGCGACGTCGCAAGATTGAATGACCGAGGTCACAGTGTACGAATGATGAGCGACGTCAGGTAGATGTACTAGACAGTTCCTGCTAAATGCGACATCGGTAACCATTCAATCACATATCATACTAGATGATGAACTTACTGGCGTCGCACATTCAACCTGTGTTCATATTAAAATTTGATTACTGTCCAAAAATCATCCCTAATATCAGCCTTTTTTCTCACTCCTTAAAACCATGACATGATATTGGGAACACAATCACTATGCACTATATAGCATGTAACAAAGTCAACATAATTAATGGAAATATTCAATCATTGTTCAATGGGAAAAAACATGTAGAAGGTATGTTAATAAAATTGCTAAATGAACATGAAATGGATGGTAAACTACCTCAATTAATTTGAACCCGAAGATGCTCTACTTGTTGATTTTTGGGAGAAGAAATTAGATTGGGCTCTTGAGTAGTTGAAATGTAAGGAATGGAGAGGAAGTTGTGGAGTTGGGTTAGGAGGAAGTGTGATGGAGATGAGAAATTAATGGGTCTTGTTGCTGAATATTCCCTCCGTCCCACTCTAAATTGCTTATTTACTTTTTGAGAGTCAAATTTTATAAATTTTGACCATAAATATAAAAGACTAAATTATTTATTTGGGTTCCAACATATATTTTAATACTTTGTTTGGTACCCACTCCCAATACTGCCCTCATTCAGCCCTTAACATTTTGAAAATAATTTTTTTGGTCCCCATTCCGGTTTTCAGACAATTTTTCTGGTATTTCCAGAGGTAAAATTACAATTTTACCCCTAAAATTACAATTTTTTTAGGGTTTAGGGGTAAAATTTTACCCCTGGAAATACCGGAAAAATTGTCTGAAAATCGGATTGGGGACCAAACAAATTGTTTTCAAATTGTTAAGGGCCGAATTAGGGCAGTATTGAGAGTGGGGACCAGACAAAGGTGTTCCAAAATATGTTAGGGCCCAAAAAAACAATTTAGTCAATACTCCCACCGTCCCACCAGTTTTGGCTTATTTTTTGTCAACTTTCTCACACCATGTTTGACCATCAACAACTTTAATTACGGATATTAATGGTATATTAAAATTTGATATATAGAAACTACGTAAACATAGGAGTCTAACAATATCTCACATGGTGATATTAGAGTCTATATACTAATTGAAATTTATGGTTGAACGTAGTCTGAGAAAGTTGATCAAAAATAGGTCAAAACTGGTGGGACGGAGGGAGTATAAAATAATAAATATATCATGTGAGATATTGCTATATTTGTCTTATCATCTATTTTTAAATATCAAATTTTTATGCGGCATTGTTATATGTAACTAGAGATATTTATGGTCAAACATGCTCATTGAAACTGTGAAAAAGTAAATAATCAATTTAGAGTGGAGCGCAGGGATTATGCTTTAAATTAGATGGGGTTGGGAGGGGGAAATTTGTCAAAATTTTGGCTCAAAATTTTGTTCCCGTTGGAAATTTCGGTTCAACCGACATCGATTTAGTGTCGGTCATTGGTCCGTTATATGCAGGGGCAGACCTATTAAGAGCCGGTTACCCCATGGTAAAAAATGGGGTATTAGTATTTGGTTACTCCATGTAAAAAATTATCATTAATAATAAATATATACTTTTATTATATATTAGTGGTTACACCATTGAAAATTTTCTGAATTCACCCCTGGTTACATGCGAACCTTATGTGATATCGCTTCTATGAGCCAAAGTATAATTTTTTTAAAGTATCGTAACAAACTCGTTGTTAAGATTGCGGCCCGTCCCACGACTTGTTTATGCCAGATAGGAACAAAATGCTCCTGTAAATGTGAATAACAAATTGTTATCTCCAATTTCGGATTTAGACTTCTCCCAATTCCTTATAGGGACTTGAGTGCAAAAATAAATAAAAATCACCGGTAGTCCCAAACTCAATTACGATATTCCCGAAAATAACTTTGGTCACCCACAACTTATACGCGACGTTAGTACTAAAGATATTGGTCTTATTCCCACATAGACTTCGATAAGATTTTCCTAAAAGACCCTTGTATACTTATAAGTAATCATCTACAATATGACCATGTACTAGCGTCTTTTAAAATTTTATGGTCATAATTTTATTACGTTTTCATTTCATAAATAATATGGAAAATGAAAATTTATTTCATTCTATTTGGTGGAAATTATCGTTCTCATAACGCTGATAGTAACGGTTTTAACGCAATGCTAAGAAGAATGACGAATGATTACCCTGATTCGCGCCTCTGTTAGACTGTACGCATAATCTCCATTCTGGTGCAGTATTAATAAGTGTAGCGAGCATGCGAGGAAGTTGGGATCATAACGTAATTTTTAAAAAGTTTTCTCATACATTGTCTGAGGAGATTGTGTACCCGTTCCATTGACCAAAGCATGACCAAATCGGAACATCGTGCTCGTGACTTGGTGAATTAGATAACGGTATCTCTATATTTGCATTTCAACTTCTCCCTCTTTGTTAGAGGAGTGAAAATTTGAAAAGTAAACTAGCACTCCCAAATTCGATTCCAATCTTTGTTCATGGGACCTTTGCAATGCCCATTCAAAATAATTTATTATCCCAGATAGTGATAAAGAAACTAGCATGATCCCATTGAGACTTCCACAAAATCTTCCGATTAATCATTGCATCCTAGTAAGTATTCATGCCCAATTAACTCTAGCCCTGTATTAGGACTTTAAAAAAATTGATGGTTGGATTTTCTTTATCTTTTAAATTTAAAAAAAGTAACCCAATATGTGTAATTTCATCTGATTTTGTGTGGTGGAATTTATCTTCCAAATTAATAATGCTCATAGTCAAGTTATTAATAGAATACTAATCAAAACGATGGAAGAATACCCCGGTGACCTTGATGCATAAGTCGGAACAACATGATTGTGACAATGTGACTTAGATTATCGCCTATCTTCATATTTGCATTTGTCCCCACCATCTTGGAGGGACCTAATTGTAAAAATAGAAAAGTTCAATGGTTGTGTTGAAATCGATTATGATCGAACCGGGCGTTAATGAGGTTCATGGACATTTACAATATGAATTACAAATTAATTAATCATTTACAGATTTATGTTCGTTTTGGTCAAATGCAGACCCAGTTGATATGCTAGTGGGCTGAATTGTTGTAGCCCAATATATCCATGGCCGATGTCGGTAATATATCTGTCAAATGTCGCAAAACACAATTTACATGCAACGTCACTCATGCAGTTGGTCAGACAAATGCCCATTTGATATGTCAGCGGGCAGAAATGGTGAGACTCACAGTAAGACAGGCCAACATCTCTGAGTCGTCTGTCTTGTGTTGATCAACAAGGTTGATAAGAGACGTCGCATTGGGGAGGAATTCACAATGCTGCGAATGAATATAGATAGAGCCCACCTCATACATCACTTTAAACATTCAACTTTCCCTCGAATTTCAACAACCATACTCATCCTCTCAAAGGTATGTTTGAACATGTGCTTATTTTAATTTTTCTTAATTGAAATTGTTATGTGTATGATGTGTTGTGTTATTTGCTTCATGTAAGGATGTTTCTATGGATTAGGGATCTAGGCTTAGGTTCTGGGGTGTTAGAGTTTGAGTTATATGTTTTCCCCCCATTGTATGTCTTCCCCTCGTTGTATGGTTAGGAGATTTTTTTGCTTGTTTTCAGTTATTTCCAGAGTGTCCCCGTTCATGAATGCGACATCGCCTGTCCATCGATCCTATTTCGGTTAGAGCGCCCAGTGTGCGATGTCGCTTATTCATATTTTCTGCAGTTTACCTAGCATATGACGGTGCACACTTATCAGTTGACCATTTGGTTTTACCAAACCATGTGTGACTTTTCTCTTTCATGTTGCATTCATATATTAATTGATTAACATATTAATTGGATTGATTTGTAACAAATCATTAAAATATGAATTTCCGTAATTATGTCTAACAGTGTTGGTTCGCACCGTTCCTCGATTGTGGTGAGCGATTTTATGTTTACATTTAAATTGTGCTTCCTTATATTACCAATATTATAATTTAATTTATAATTATTTCCTTCACCAATACAGATCCATAGTGATTCGAATGATGATCGTCCGCGAACTACATTAAGCAACATCATTCTGCATGTCGTCCACACCCTGACGTAGATGAACTTCGGGAAAGTTCCCATCCTGGTAAGTAATCTTTGTCACGTATTAATTTTATTTTCAAAAATATTTTTCTATACTTTACTTTAATATTAACTGAACGTGTTTTTTTTACAATTCAGTACGTGCCTAGCCAGATTGTGGACCGTACAAGTTTCCTGTTGTGCTCAGGTAGAACGGAAGAGAGTGCAACATGATATACTCGGGGAACAGGTGGATGAAAACCCTAACACCGAATGATTTTCAGCAGTTTCTTATTGCTGAGGAACTCAGGGTCGAGGACACACTCTATTTCTAGCTGATCAATGGTGTTAGCCTTGTAGTTTTTAATGTTGAAGTTCTTCCCTATTGATTTAAGTAGTTGTTTTGCCTGGACTACGATCAGAAAATTTATATTAAATGTGTTAATTCGTATTTGGTCCAACATTTGTATTGTCGTATTTCCATATTTAATCTTTTTGTTAGTTATGTTATTTTAATGTTATTAAATCTTTAAAATTTAACCTAATATACGCACAAAGTTTTAATAGTAGTATCACTAATAAAACTAAAAAAATTATTTGGTATTGTTTCAATCAATATGAAACTAGCAAATTGTTGTTGCAAAATTTATTTTAAATTAAATTCGAACTATTGACCAACTGAAATTGTTAGGCCCACCAAAGAATGCGACGTCTGTAAGTGGTCGATACCATGTCGACTGATCCAAATTTGGTGCGACAATGTATACATCGATGTGGACAACACAATGGTTAAAAACGAGTCATTTTGAAACCGGTATAAAAAGGAGAACCCTGACAATCAGTTCAACCATCTGTTCACAAATTTCCCGCGAATTCCAACAGTCTCCAACTTTCTCCTCATTTTCTCTCTTGGAAAAAGGTTTATTTTTTTCTAATCTCCTAACACCAATGTTTTTGGAATTCTTACTTTTCAATGTTCGATCGGTGGTCTGTGAATGTGTTTTAATTTTTTGGCTATCTAGTTTTGTCTCATATTTATGAGAGTGTGAACTTTCTTTGATTTTAGACGTAGGTGCAATGTTTTGGTTTGTCTCCAAAGTGTTTTTGTTTAATTTGATGTTGATAAAGACTCATTTTTTCTCGATTTTATGTGTTTCTTCCTGTAGCTTCCTCTGATATAGTACGATGTCGTATGTTCTTATTTATAGTAGCTTATTCTTCAATTTGTGACGTCGCACTATTTTTGTGTATTTTTGGTCTTTGGTATGATCGAAATGTTACCGGTGTCGCATTATGACATCTAAGTCTGCAATTTTTATCCATATGCGACTTCGGTCTTCTGTCAGTCACGTCTTCGGCCTTAGCGACCAGTATGTGAAGTCGCAGGTACATGTCAGCCATCCAACTGCTTTGGGCCTACATGATCTTACGATGGCATTGTCGACGTCGCTTGAGGCATTTCATAGAGAATTTCTCACTTAACATTTTCCCTTTTGATGCAGGACTAATAGCTGGAGAAAGATAGTCTAATCCACCATTTTTTCAGATCTTTCGCCAACGTACATAAATATTTACTAGCCAACACATCTTCAGGCTTTATAACAATTAATACTCTTTGGTTTTTGTAAAGTTCACAGCACAACGTCGGAGCAATCCAGAGCCTGTTTTCTTTGATATTGACCATCATACGATGGTTCTTGATAGCTTACATTTCCACTGCACTCTCAAGCAGCAGAACTTTGGGGAAACCCCTACTTTGGTAAGCTTTTTAAATAAATTTTATTTGTTGACAATTGCATATATTTATATATACATACATATTCATATTTCTAATTAGTTCTTTTATGTGACTCAGCACATCCCGTGTGAGATTGTACAACTCTTTCTGACTGAGAAGGCCCCGTAATGTTGAGGTACTATGGGACAGAGTGGTGTATGAACTACTTGGGGCAAGGTAAGATAATGGTTCTTTCCCCCCAAAGGGTTTTGGTGACTTCCTTAGGGGGAAAAAATTATGCATCGGGGACAACTTGTTATTCGAGGTGATAGGAGTTGGGGGGGGGGGAGAATCGTCTTCAAGATCATCATTGTCTGAGCTGATTTAGTTTATTCCATTTTCAGTTATGTTGGAATTAAGGCAACTCTTATTCGAATTTATGTACTATTTGTATGGATAATTTCATGACTACTATTTTTCTAATTATTTAACTATATTATTTGAACATTATATAATTGACTGTGTTTATATATGTGTGATTTTATGTGTGCATGATTTTATAAACCATTTCATAATTCTAAGATTAAAAACCATTGAACAAAGAGTGTACTGGATGTGTACGAAAGATGGGAGGATTTGTAGGATGTTTTGTAGCACAATGGTTGCTAACTATTGTAATGCCTAATTGTCATTTTACATACCTCTAAAATAATCGTGATGGTATATTGGGAGGAGAGATGCCAAAACAGCGAGAAGCGCACAGCATCATTCTTTTCTAATACCGCCAAATTCTTTACTTTAACGTATTTTTTACATATCTGCAATTTCAGTAGTCGATCGCAACATATGTCAGTGAAAACGATGTTTCATGCAAAACTGGGCCACCTATTAAAACATGTGCGATGTTGCACGCTATTCGGTAACATTATTTACCTCGTTTTTTAACCTTTTACTTCGGTTCATATAATAACCGAGGTAAAAAAGTAATTATTTACCTCAATTTTTTTATAATCGAGGTAATAATATTTTTTGCTTCAAAAAGGGGCTAAATAATAGACCATTTTTCTTATAGCGATGAACATGGAGATTGCAATAATAGAATATATGACTAATTAACTGATATTTTGGCAATTTAGTTATGTATTACCATAACTGAGTGAAAAGGGGTGGGTTAGGGCCACTTCCGCCATAGAAAAAATTATTTATTTTAAAAATCAAATTCATTTGAATGAACATTATATGGTTATCACTGTGACCGACGGTGACATTATTATTCATCTTCTAAGTGACCATCTGCAAAATACTCTCTCTAGCTTCTCTCTAGCTCTCTGATAACGGCTCTCTATTCACCACAAACTACCACCGCTCCGCCGCTCAATGGCGGAGCCTCCGCCGAACACTCACGTTGCTCCTAAATCATACGCCCAAACCCTCTCATCGTGCCCTCCCCCGATTGCCCATACGCTCCCTTGCAATCCTAACCTAACTCCAATCACTGTGCACAAGGGAGAATAGGCTTGTCTCTACTCTGAATCGGAAGTACTACAATTAGCTTCTCACTACAGCAATGCACTAATTGGCAAGTTCCCTGAAGGTCGTCCTGCCATGGAAGCTCTTCACATGGCCTTCAAAACGGCAGCTTTCAAGGGTAATTTTCAGCTTGGAGCAATCGATTTCAAACACATTTTGATCCGGTTCGAGCTCAAGGATGATTTCTATGCTGGATCAAGGGAACCTGGATGATGAATGGTAATCTGATGAAGGTGCTGCGGTGGACTCCGGATTTCTCACCAAACTCAGAGTCATCCATTGTGCCAGTTTGGGTAACTATTCGGAATCCCCCTCTATATTACTATAATACTTCTTCAATTCAAGCAATTGGTAATCTCATTGGAAGTTTCTTGAAAATGGACGCCGCCACAAAGGCTTTGACAAGGCCTTCGGCCATAAAAATATGTGTTGAAATCAATCTAGTTAATAAGCTACATAGCTCAATTAAGCTAGGCACTCCTGAAGACAATAAAAGATATGTGATCGAATATGAAGAATTACCTCTCTATTGCACACACTGCTCTAAATTCGGCCATGATGTTAACAACTGCAGGATTATTAATCCCCCCACCATAATGCCTAAGCAAACGGAAAAATTTACGGTGAACCACCCACAGTTCTAGCTCAAGAAAGTGAGGAACCTGCAGAGAAACTGAATGCTCACACTGTAGTTATTAATATTGATGTTCCTGCAGCCTCTAAGCCTGCGTAAAATGTTAATGATGTCGGTCATAGCAACATAGGTATGCCTACCTCAGATAGTATGCTTTAAAAAAAAATTACAAAATGTACTACAGAATAAATTCTAAACAATGCTCTTTTGTGACAACATAAAGAGTCTATAAGATGGAGTAGTCGATTATTGTGAAACCGTCCAGTCAATTCAATGCAAATCCATTAATTGGAGACAACACTCTAACTTTAATCGAACATTAATTTGACATTATTATTTGCAAGTTGCAAGCTCGCATATAAGATATGCCAATCACGCAAAATTTGATCCAACTACACCTTTCTTATGAACACTCATGCAACCTAAAAATGATATAATTCACAGTTCCTCTACCAAAAATTTTGTCCATCTTCATTTAACCCGTTTCAACTCCTCTTACTAAACTAGGAGACTTGATTTGGTCGATTTTTGACGCCGAAAATATTTTTCTACGGATATATAGGAGTCATTGGTCTGAGCATGGAACTGTCTCCAAACTGAATCTTGAAGACACCCAAATAAACGACCTAAAAACAAGTGTAACTAAGTGGTCAACAAATCTAACTTTTATCCCCGGAATCACCAAAAGATAGTTGTCGGAGTGATTGTGACTCAAATTTCTCTTAAACTGTCTTTGTATAGCAGATCGGGATCCAATCAAGTTTTATCGAGAAAATTATTATCAGAAAAACTTAACTTGACTAAGACAATTAGATCCAATATTAAACACAAAAAAAGACTCATTTTATAATAGAAAATTTTATATGTTAGCAAATTCTATATGTTAAGGTGTTGGTCAGATCAGGTTCTGCCATATGTATTACAAATTCCATAACTTTTAAAGTGAGATACTTTTTAGGACGAAATGAGTAATTTGTGATATACGTGACAAAATTTGATTTGGCCAACACCTTAACATACAATATTTACAAACATATAAAATTTTCTGCATTTTATACGATGAGATGGTCTCCTGTGAGGTAGCCTAAACTTTAGACAAGAATCTTTTTGCAATTCTAACTCTATCCTATATCTAGGGACTTATCTCTAATAATTTTACAGGAACCTATCTCTAATATTTTATAGTGACCTATCCCTAATATTTTCCTAGGGACTTTTTACGTCCAATTTTTTCCCATCATTTTCCCGCCAACTGCAGTCTGCAAAAAAACGATCAAAAGAATATTTAAAAGATGAAAAAAAATCAATAAGATCATCGAAATGAAAAATTATAAACATCAATTACAACTAGCCAAACATCAATGAAAAATCATAAAATATCAACTAAAAAATTGCGGCAAACAAAAGTATATAAAAAATCAAATAAAAATGAACATAAAATTAAAAATGATTTACTGCAACTAGAAAACATCAACTTAAAATTATAAAGTGAAAATCATAAAACCATCAACAAAACTTAAATTATCTTTTTTTAAATAAAAAAATACAAAAATCAACCTATACCACCCAAAAACTAAAAACATCAATTCCTATCACATAAACTTCACCCGAAAAATGAAAAACGTCAACATAAGGGAAAAAAACACTACAAAGCATCAACCATATTACCAAAATAACTATAAACATCAACTTCTATCACCTAAAACTCACCTAGAAAATGAAAAACATCAATATCAGTGAAACAAAAAGGCTAAAAATAACAACCCATATAACCCCAAAAAAAGATACAGAACATCGACTTATATTAACTAAAACTCACCCGAAAAATGAAAAACATCAACATAAAAGAAAAAAAAACTAAAAACATCAACAAAAAAGTTATGATAACTCTAAAAATCATAAAATATTAACAATTTATTATTTAAAAAACTACAAATATCAACCTATATCACTACAAACATCAACTCCTAACACTTAAACCTCACCTGGAATATGAAAAACATCAACATGAGATGAAAGGCACTACAAACATCAACTTCTATCACCTAAAACTCAGTCAGAAAATGAAAAAAAATCAACATGAGAAAAAAAGACACTACAAACATCAACTCCTATCACCTAAACTTCAGCTGGAAAATGAAAAACATTAACAAGAGAAAATAATTTTAAAAATTATAAATATTAATCTATATCATTCAAATAAACTACAAAACATCAACTCATGTCAAATAAACCTCATCCGAATGGAAAAACGTCAACATGAGAGGAAAAAAACAACAAACCTCAACAAAAAGTACAGTACCTCAACAACTTAAATTCTTCAAAAACAAAAGTCCAAGTGGGATTAGAACCCAAACCACTAACCTCAAAGCCCACATACTAACCACTATACCAAAGAACAATTGCTGAACATTCCCTCAGTCAAATAATAATAAACCTCATCATATACCTCAAGAATAAAAAAAATCAAAATTAAAAGACCTAATGGGATTTAAACCCAAGTCACTAACCTCAAAGGTTAGAGTAATAATCACTACACCAGAGACTCATTACTAAACATACACTCAGTCAAATAATATTAAATCGCATCATGTACCCAAAGAGCATAAATTCTTCAAAATAAAGGTCTCAGTGGGATTCAAACCCTGGTTCGCAACATCAATGTTTAGAGTACTAACCACTGCACCAGAGAACCTGTAATGATCATACACTCATTTAAATAACATTAAATCTCAGCATATATCTTTGAAAAAAACACAAAATTAAATCTCACCTCTCATTCTCAGAAGCTCAGTCCGCCGCCACTGATGTCACCGCCGCCGCCGTCTGATGTCGTCATCGTCGTCGCCATCGTCGCCGCCGCTGGAGTTCTGAAGCTACTCGCTGGAAATTCATGCAAAAAAATCTCACGCGTGCAAACACGCGCTAGTATTTTTCTCCCACGGTGCGTGTGGATCTCATCGGTGGTGGTGACGGCGTCTGACATTCGCCTACATCATCTCCGCCGTGGACACGTCCTCCTCCACTAACTACGATCGAAGCTCCAACGCCAAACTCGCCGCTTCCGATCGAATCTACTGCGAGAGCTTCCAATAGACGCCGTCGTCTTCGTCGTAAGAGATTCGAGCAGATCGGAGAATCAGTGCAGGGGAACACACCTACACTGGCCGTCAGCGATGGAGAATCCATCAAAAAGCCGGTGAAAATCCGACAGGCAGCGGCGGTTCAAGGTGACCGCGGTGGTTTTTGGCAGAAAAAAATGAAAATGAGATACATATTCGAAAATTGTGATATTTATATATGGATCAAAATTTCTATATTTACAACAAAAGGCCTCTACATTTTCAATTTATTTTTCAAAAAAAAAATCCATCCCAACTGAAACATACAATAATTGCGTAATAAATACTGGCCTAAATTTTAGATTGTCTAAAACAAGAATTTGTGTTATATGATACACAATTGCTTAAAAATTAGAATTAAAATAAAACTATATTTAAAAACTGGAAAATAAAATTATCATTAAAGTGGTTGGAGTATATAAATCTGAGAGGTCACATGTTAAACCGACTAACTGTTATTTCAATCATTAAAAAGCTCATTTTTATAACTTTTAAGGTCAAATTATAATTAATTATTTGTTGAGTTTAATTTTAACAGGATTCATAATTATACTTCATTACAATAAAAAATATCAAATCACCCTATTAATCATTCTTACTATAAAATGGTCTCATGTAACGATTCGTTAGTCTAAAACAAAATTGGCAATTTTAGGAAATTACAATTTAATGTGCTGTAATTAAATTACCATTATTTTCCAAGTCTGTTGGAGTAAAATGGGCTAATCTGTTTATCTGGATAGAATTA
>JAULKJ010227576.1:0-13807 GCA_032355405.1 Rubia balearica
GGATGCGGGGGATTTGATGGAGGATTAGGTGGCGAGGTGGCGGTGATGAGAGCCCGATTTCCGGCCAGTGAGGAGAGCCCCATTTTCGGCTGGTGAAGAAGGGTAAGATTTCCGGTGAGGAGAGGTCGAATAAGATTTCCGGCCACCGGAAATTTCAGGGAGCTGACGGTGGTGGCGCGGTGGTGGCGCAGTGGTGGTGGCAGTGAAGGGAAGAAGAAAGGTTGATTTAAATTCTGTTTTGTATTTTGTTTCTAAATTAAAATTTGTTTTATACACGTACATACGTATTAGGGCGTAATACAGTAAAATACAGGGCGTGATATAGTAACACCCTATCAGAAGCTTGCAACCGTATTTTTATTATATTAGGATCAACTTGGACAAGATTAAATGCGGTCGTGGATCCAACTCTTTCTCCTCGAGATACAATCAGTCTTTTTTTTAGTATATGCTACATACTACATGGGGGGGTTTATTATATTAGCATCAACTTGGACAAGATTAAATGCGGTCCATGGATCTAACCCGTCTCCTCGAGATACAATCAGTCCTTTTTTTAGTATATGCTACATACGATATGGGGGGATTATGGCTTAATTATCTGGAGTCCTCATAAATCAATCCCACTAGTCTTTATGCATGTGACCCTTATCTTCATTACCTCGACTTTGGCCGTCAGTTGTGTTGGTGTTTGGAAAAAATCTAAAACCTGCTTGTCTAAATGCACATGTACCATGCACATAAAAAGGCTAAGATAATCAAAAATAATTTTTATATAAAGATAATTAAATGTCAAATTAGTGAATATTGGATTTAAAGTATTAATATTTAGGAATGTGCATTTTGAACCGCAGA
Organism: Rubia balearica; assembly: GCA_032355405.1. Classification (NCBI taxonomy): domain Eukaryota; kingdom Viridiplantae; phylum Streptophyta; class Magnoliopsida; order Gentianales; family Rubiaceae; genus Rubia; species Rubia balearica. The sequence continues at coordinate 856 of JAULKJ010227576.1, forward strand.
TTGACTCAAATAGTTAAAAACAGTTTAGATAATAATAATTTAACATGAAATAAGTGGAGGTTTGATTTAGAATATCACTATTTGAACATGTATTTTGATCTATGTGTCAGGTTGGATTGGTCAACTTGACTCGATTCAATCTAACTGAAAATTTTGGATCTGGATAGAATAGGTGAAGTGAATTTTGGTTTTGGAATTTTGGGATGGGTAGATTTTTTACACGATCTAATTCAATCCAAAGCCAAATATATTATTTAAAAATTATTTCAAAAGTTTTTTAAAAATATGGATCAATCTGAATCAAGACCCAACCTAAAAAAATTTGCACAGTTCTTATCACTTGGTATTTATAAATAATCTCTACATTTCTTCTCATGTATCACACTTAGTATGAACGTAAGAATTAATGAAATTAGAAATAAGTGTAGTAAATTAGATTTATTGAAGAGAAAATATATAAGTAGATGAAATCTAAATTTTATCATAAATGAAAGGTATCAAAAATAAAATGAACATATTAAAATAATCAAGTGCTTTGATAAAATGGGAGTATAGAGAGTATGAAGTTGAATAATCTCTTTTAATATGAATAAAAATTTATATAAATTGAGTGGCAGAAGAAAAAATTACTTATAGAAAATATGCTTTTATAATCCCCAGTTCTATGATAATATAAATATAACTCCCAATTTTTTGAAAGAGCTAATATAATCATGATTTCATCTGAAAATATGGGTCAACTGTGATCTTTGTTGGAGTTAAATGAAATGAATGATTTTACCCTTTTAAAAAAATTAGAAAAGGTATAAAATGTGTATCAATCATTTTCCCCTAACTCTATTGTCTCGAACCCGCGTCATTATCTTTTCCCACTTCAGAAATGACGTTCCCATTCCCCTCTACTGTGAAGGAGTAATTAACTTTATACTTTGCAACTTTTCCTGCGATAATGCCAGCAAAATCCGGCAAACTGCGGCAACATCAACGACAACAAGGAAGCATCAGCGAGTTAGTGGCACCGATGGTCGATCAGTTGCAAGACGCGACAGTTGCACCGGTTCAAAAATGGTGAGTCATTTTAAAAATTCAAATTGTTGATTTAGGGTTTATAAGTGTTGCAGATTGAAGATTATTTCTTCGTTTTGGTCATCATTTTCCATTCTAACCCTATGGGTAGGAAGAAAATTGTGTTTTTTTAGTTTTGTCGCATTTTTGTTTAAGCTGATTTTTTTTGTGTAAGATTAGCAATATTTTGTGAATGTGTATGTTTAAGTCTGTTGTGCTTACATTTTTTGGCATCCCACTTGAAATATTACTAAGCTAGGTTTTCAGCTTTCAAGAATGAATTTTTTGGATAAGGTTGGTGTTTTTTTGTGTCGGTCATTGGCTATTTTAAATTTATTTTGGTATGTAGTGCTCTATGAATATTGTATTAGTCCAATGTTTACTGTACCGTAGAAAATCATACAATGTTTGGATGTACGATTAATGCAGGATGAGTTCAACCATATATATAGTTTAAAGATACTTTATTGGGATAAGTAGAAGGTTATGGGGGGTTGACATTGATCCCGATGTGTACTCCCTAGTTGTGTTGAAGTCGAATTTTACGGAAGTGTTTATGAGAGGGTGACATTGATCCCGATGTGTACTCCCTAGTTGTGTTAAAGTCAAATTTACGGAAGCGTTTATAGGGGGGATGTGGAAGCATGGAATAACATGGATTTCAGTTGTAGGTTCACAGGTCCAGCAAAGATGGGTATGAAAGAGTTGGAAACCCAGGATGAGGTACAAAACATGTTCAGGTCTTGTACAGGTCATAATGCCATGGATGATTTTGGTAAAGTTGTACATAGTATCAGAGAAGATGAAGATGATTCAGGTGAGTCTTCTGTGGGGGCAGTGGATAATGCTGAGAGTAGTAAGCAAATGAAGGTCCAGGGAACGAGCACAATGCAAACAAATTAAGAAAAAAAGCTTAAGGGCTACTAGACAAAAGGACATTGCGAGTTTGGATATGCATGTTGTGATGTCGGGGGGCCAACAACAAGGATGAATCATACCATGATGAGGAAGAAGATGAAGAATTATCGGACAATGTTAATGAGTGGGTAAATAGGTACACTGAAAAGGGCAACGAGGTAAAATTTTATGTTGATAAGGTTGAGATGGATGTTGATGCGGAAAGGGAGATTGAGAATGACTTCGACAATGAAGGGGATTATCATCTTCTTCGGAAGCGTTAAAATTGAAAAGAATTCGAGATAAATAAGGGTGGGAAGATTACATTGAAGTAGGATATGATATTTCAAACACAAGAGGCCTTCAAACAGGCCTTGGTTGATTTCTCCACCCAATAAGGTTTAATACTTTCACATGTCAAGATTGAAAATAAACGGTTGACGGTGGTTTGCAAAGATGAAAATAGCAGTTGGAGCTGCACAACTTAGCCTAACATGTTGGTCACACCTTCTGCATCAAGAAGCTAGAAGGTGAACATACCTATAGGATGGCTGGTGGAGTATTGGCACCACACATTTAGATAGATAAAATGATCATGGGTATAGTGACGACTCACGGGAAGGTGTCAAACTAGGTGTTGTTGAACAAGTTTTTAGCCTTTGGTTTGCAATCGAAGAGACACCAATTGATGAGAGCTAAAAGAAAGTACTTGGAGATTGAGGGAAATCTTGGGGATTCATTCAAAATGATCCCCCAAAATAATTAATTGGATATATCACTTTGTATAAACATGTGAGGTTATATTAACACATACATGTTATTTGTTAATGTTGTTTAGGCTCTTTAGTTGATCTGTTAGAGTTATATTAGCACTTTTTATATTAAGGTTAGATTAATATCAGCAATTTAATAATAGCAATTTTGAGTATTAAATTGTGCAGCCACTGGAATTGTCTATCACAGAGTAGTCACCAGAATTGTCTCACTAAGTAGCCACTGGATTTGTCTAGCCATGAGCAGCCACTTAGTATACCTATCCAACTAGAAATAGAGTAGTCATGGGTGGAGGCTTTAGGCCGGAAGAAACGTGCAAAGAAGTTAAAGCCTAGAAAGTCTACCGAATGAAAGAACCCGACACTACGACAGTTGAAGAGGTTATCTTATCCCAATTTTTTTTTTAAAATTAAATTATTGTCATCCATATTTCTTTCTCAATAAATTCTACAACTAAATTTCTCAAATTATGCCATAAATTTGACAGGGATGATAGGAGATGGCTGATTTCAATTAATCAGTTGACCATATTCAAGGAATTTCAAATTTGGAGTTTGAATTTGAGCAACTTAAGGTTGCGTCGTCGGATAGTGTTAAGAAAGAATTAGGAAGACAAGGTTTCGAAACCTCGATTCTTTTTCCCCCATCATCGAACCGAGCCACGTGAATAACCAAGAAGGTGGACTCGGTGAGGATGTGGTTGGGGATGAAATGGACATTGACCCATAGAAAGCCCTGGTTGTATACATAGGAGTAATGTTTGGTGGTTTGGAAAAAAATTCGCCTAACTATTTGGAGAATCCTAAGGGTGACAAGGTTGACGATCATATTGCTGCAGAAATTTATATGGCTATTAATAATACTCAGACACTTAACAAGGGTGTTGGGAAGAAGAGGAACCCGATGCCACCGTTGCGGGTAACTTTGATATAGTTCGTAATAAAATTGCAAAGATAGACACCCTTGTACAAGATACTGTAGCCCACAATATTGTACCTTCATTGGACATCATAAGGACTATGATGGTTACTCCAACAATTGCACAAATACCAAGCATTATCACTAGAGAGGTAAATTAAGTCAAATGCTTACTTTACCAATTTTCTGGTGTCCTTTACCGATTCTCAAATTCAGTTACAAGTACTTTCATATTTCAAATTACTTTTCACATGATAGGACTTGGCGAATTTTGATTTGCAGCCTATGAACCTTTCGGATGGTATGTGCACCTAGAAGCATATGTTTCCTATTGCATTTAGCACATTTGTTAGTAGTTTTTGCATAGTTGATTGCTAGGTTTAGGTGAGTTTACATCATAAGGGGTTTAGGTAGCCTTTGTTATTTTCTTGCCTAAATCCTTTGTTTTGTAGATTATTTAAACCTTGTAGATTTTATATCCTTACGCGCATCTAAATTCTATTCCATGAGCTTTATTGTAGATCGTTCATAAGCATTTTGGAGTAAACTTAATGAGGGTCATTTGTAAGAATGATAGAAGATATTGAAGTCCATTCACAAGGATGGTAGTAGATTGAAGGCCGCGCGCTTAAGTGTGGTAGCATATGGAATGCGCCAAAGAGAAGGAGTTGAAGCCCGGAAGATCTGAAAGACTGGAATGGATCGTGCCCCTTTGCACAGACCGTGCTAACCAAGAGGACCGTGCAGCTAAATACCGACACATGTTGTATCTTATTGCACGGCCCGTGCACCCTGAAGGTTAAGACTCGAAGTTCCAGTTCGCAGTTTGCAAAAAACTTCACGATCTGTACCGCTCAGACAGCCAAAATGCTTTTCCAGTTAACGAACTGTAAGGAATTGTATGGGTCACGTGCTCAGTTGGCCGAGAAACCGTTTCCAATTGACAGTCCTTGCACTTTTGCATGGGCTTTAAAGCATGGACCGCGTGCTATTGCACAGCTCGTGCCAACGTGGCTGCTAGGGTTTCCCTTTGTTTTGTGCCCTCTAATGCCCATTTTCCATCTACTATTTAAGGAGTACTAGTCTACTAGGGTTTAGGGAGCCTTCATAATTGTAGTTTCATTTTCCTAGTTCTTAGAGCAGGTAGAGAGAAAAAGAATAACTCTTCTCTCTAATTTACTATTTCCTAGTTTGATGCCTATGACATTGAATCTAATGCTTAAATTGAGTTCAATGTTCATGGAGTAGTGTTAATACTTGGGGATTAAATTTTTATTCATGACAAAGTAGTGATTTTGTGAGATTCTACGTCTCCCTATCTTTTATGTTTATGAATATCATGTTTGATTTGATCTTTACATTCTTGTGAAATGCATGTTATATATATTCTATGATGCACCATAGTAATTATGTGACATGGATCGTGCTAGGCTTGTTTTCTCCTTAGGAGTGTCTGGTTAGGATATGTGGGTTCGTGAGTCCTCGCCTTTGTGAGTGTATGCATATAGGACCGTGAGTACCGTTCCGATGAGCATATGTCTAATTTGAACTAGATGTAATGTTCCCCGATAGATAAGAAATGATATTTTGTTGCAACTAGAGTTGTAGTATAGCGACCATTGTAATTTTAACCATATAGTCATCATGAGATGCCGATTCCTTTGCCAATATATTCCTAGGGAGAAGTCTCCAAAGTGGAGTGCGCGTGATGTAATTCTTTATGAGGAAAGAGGTGCGTAGTCCGGATTCCTTTGATTGCCAACACACTTTCCCTAATTACGGAGGCTGTATTGATAGGATTAGAAAGGACTTAGGTACCTTTGAGTGACAGACATTGGGAAGTATCGACTATCAACCACGCTATGTGACATAGTCATTGAGACAGATTTATATGTCTTATATGCGATAAATTCTAGGATCAAAGTTATCTATTGGTCATGTTACACAAATATCCCCAATATTAGCTTAATATAGTTTGTTCTACTCCCTACACACAATTGGAGTGACGCCTGATTGTGAGTTTTGTATACTTGGAGCATCCACAATGGTAGTGAATTTAAGGAGCACTTCTTATGTAATACATCATCAATTTTGATAAAACTAGATAAGAACCAACTACCATTAATGGAATGACATTTGAGAATCAGTTGTTTAGCGCCATATCACCATCTCTAATAAAACATATTTAAACTTTTATTTATATTTTATGAAATACCAATATCATGCAAATTTAAAATTATATTGTATTGACTATATACATATGAAACAAACATGTTTCTTCTTTCATCCATAATAATATTTTATATACAATTTATATGATTTAAAATTATCAATATTAATATCATCATATTTTTTTAGTAGTAAATTGTGATGCCACCTTTTGTTGGTGCCTTTCATTTTTCTAATAAGTGAACTGTTTATCTTCTGGTTGGGGCATTTTGTTATTTTAGTAGTAAATTGTTCTCTTTCTATCCAGGACTCATACCCTATGGAAGAAATACAACAAAGACAGAATTTAAGAGTCGGTGCCGAGGCATTTGAAAACTTTGTGGGTGGGAGAAATTTTTAAGCTTGCCCCAAGACTGCTATATTGTTGGGAACAACTTTGGCTCCGATATTCCTCGATACATCTAAACAAGAGCTAGAAGCAACCAATTTCTAGCTAGCCCGTCCATCACCAAAGAAAGATCCCATGAAGAAAAACAAAATCCTATCACAACCACCACCCAAAGTCTGTCCCTCTATAAGTGTCCTACTTCACTATTCATCAATAAAGTAGATATTGTTTAGATTGGTAAAACTCATAAATATATAATTGTGAAAACTTTCATGTGAGATCTTGCTACATTCAACGTATTGTATGTTTTCAGAATATATATTTTTTAATAAAAAATTTTACGTGCATAATTTATGATATTGAACATTTAAAATCATCAATGAATAGTTTAAAAAAAAAAGGTAAGACACTTATAGAGAGAAGAAAGGAGTACTTGTTTTGTGGGTTTGTTATCTAGCTTTGATTAGGGAAAACTTGTTACCATCTAGTCTTATTTTGTTGATTTTGTATCGGCTTGAACTATTGCCTTATTAAGGTTGTACAACACTAGAGCATCTTCTAACTTTTGTAATTCAAATACTCTACCATTACTGTCAAATAAGATTATGAATCTTTATGAACATAGGGTTTCATTTATTCAATCTATATAAATGCAGTGTCCAGTAGTTTTTTTTTCTTCAATGTTCATGAATGTAGAATTGTAATCCAAGTGAAAAGTATTTAAAAATGCACTTAAATACCCCTCCAATTATTAAATTTGTGTGTGCGACCATAACCTTACAAGTTTTAAATCGGTGCAATCATAACCCCCATCAGTTTTTATAAGTGCTCATATACCATGTATCAAGAGAAAAAGTGCATGTATATAACTGATTAGAACTGCATTCGACAAACACGATCATTTCAATACTCAAACAACAGCAGTCATTACATTCCCAACATCTAATCAAAACAACACTACTAATAACCAAAGCCACACTAACGTGTCCAACAACCTACAATTCAACATCACCTACATCATCTAAGTCTCAACCAATTCAACATGTTTATTATATTCACTTCCACAATCAAAGAAACTAAAGAAACAAACTAAGCATATTAATTAGCTCTTAAGAACACCAAATTTAGTACCGTTAAAGCCATTACTGTTCCCTTGTACTAATTAAAATGATTTGTATGTGCAATGTTGCAACGTCTAGGAACCAAAAGCTTGTCTACGACTTCATTTTTAACAATCCTTCTTCAAATGTCGTACTTGGAATGATCTGAACTAATGATACTCACTCTTCCTCAATCAACCGCATCACCCACAATCCAACATTGCCAAACACGAACACTACATCCCTAATAAAGTAATCTAAGATTCTGCCCATATTAATCGCGCAAATTATGGTTTCCATCAAACAAATCTTGCAGACAACTCGATCACAATAGAGCCGATTCACACTAGAACTATAAGGATCCATACAAGCTGCCTAACAAAAATACATCACAAAATTAAACACACTAAAGCTACATAATTCAATACGACTTAAATTCAACAATCAATTTGGCCCCCTTTAGAAGATCACTTAAAGCCTCAAAATCAAATTAGGGTTCATACATAAACCTAATTCAGATTTCGACCCCTACCTAGACTTCTTTCATTTAAACAGACACAAAGGAAGCAAATCCCACCGCAATTTGAGGCCAATTGACATGCTAAAGCTTGCACAGCCAAGTCGCAAAATAGGAGCTTCAAATCCCAGCCAAGTCACACAATTTTGACTTTGGATTTTTTTTACCAAGATATTATTATTAATGGAATAAAGTGTGGGACCCACATATTGAGAGAGATGGTCAGCAAATTTTTGGAAATAAAGCCAGGGTCAGTTTGGTCAGTTCATAAATAGTTAACGTTGGTCTTCGACATTAGGGTTATGAGTTTCTGATTGAATGCCGGTCAAGAGTATACTAGCAATTTTGAAGTATTATGAGTTATGTATGAACTGATCAAAGAATTCGGAGTCATGAAAGCATTTCGCCCCTACTTATATGAGATATGCCACATTTTAACATGGAAAGTGTGAACGTGAATTCATAATATAACATTATTCTAGTTAGAAAGAAACTTTCCCCTTCTCGGTCAATTAAATTTAGTGTTTGCCTCTCCCTCTCTCTCTCTCTCTCCCTCTATTTCTCCTAAATGAGAGAGCCCCATTTTCTTTTCATACTTTTTGTTTTTATGCGTTGCTAGGGCTATTATTAAAAAAATAAAATTTTATATTTGCTTGCGCTAGATCTAATTGTATAGATGAGGAAATCGCATATCCTAGAGTTTCATAGGGTATCATAGAATACGCTGTATATTCTAGAGTTTCCTAGGGACTCATGAATGCCTTTGTAGACACAACTGCCATCAGTGTGAATTTTACATTCTATCATAGTACAAGCCAATATTTTCTAAATCCAAATTTACCCCTTTTCTGTCTTCTCGATATTATATCAAGATCATCGCTGGAAAAATAATGTTCAAACAGTGAGAGATGGGGGCAAAACAACGCGATTGAAGCTCTCTGTTAGTGACTACTTCTGCCCAGCGGTGAGAAAGAAGCTGCCGACAGAGAGGGTCGATAACACCATGTATGAAGAAGGGGAGGAGCGGGACAAGTGGCTGATGAGGGACTTCAAAACCTAACGCTCACTACCAGAGCTTGATGAACAATGGAGAATGATGTTGGCGACTTGAGTGTAAGGAGTGAAACCCGTTAGAGATCAGAAGGAATTGTAGCAGCGTGTAGATTTTATTCAACAACTGAAAAATCAAAGTGATTGATAATGTTTTCTTATCGACGGTCGGAGTTAAGGCTCATTAACGACGATTAGCAGATTTAGTAAATTTTACGGGGGAAATTTTTGCATAGGAAAGTTGAGTCACCAAGTTGGGTACAATGCGCGTACATTTGCGAATACAATGCGGGTCGATAGATGGGTAGGCCTTAAAAAATAGGTTGGATCTAGGGTATAGGTCACCAAGCCGGCTGGGTAACTATGGTGGGTCGAGTCTAGAATTACACAACCAATTAGGTCACCAAGCTGGGCTGCATCGGGATGGTTATCTCACAAAAGTGGTTTGGATGGGTTATTATAGCTAGGTTGGTTTTCAAATTACAGGTCGGATTAGCTACAACACGGGTCGACCGAATTTTCAGCACCAATATAGGTACACTCCAAAAATTCAAATAATATGTAGGAATTAATAAAATCACAATTTATTTATTATGTTCAAGTTCAAAGAAATTTTAATCTCTCGTGATAAAGAAATGTTGTTGTAACCTCCATTAGCGACTCTACAGTGGAAACACTCCCACTTGATGCCCCTATTTCCTTAGAAATCTTTTTGGTGATAGCCACAAACTCGAAAGAAATCCAGCACAACAATGGTTGTTGCGTTGATATCCTTGGTTAAAAAATGCAGTACAAGACTAGTTGTAGTGACACAATGTGCGAGGGCTAAATCCCGCAATTTGATTTGGGTAGGGAGAAATCTTGCTGGTAATGGAGAAACTTGTTTTTTTAGTTGTCCTAGTATGGCCTAGGAAGAGAAGTTTTTTGGCGGACAGCGGACGACGATGACTATAAAAATAATATGTTTTTTCATAAATGAGGGGCATCACTCAATGATGAGACTTTTTTTCTTTTGTTTTTTTAATAATATGATTTATTTTTCGTTGATTTTAACTGAGATCCTAGATTTGTAGGCTTCTTTTAGTAATGTGCTTCTGCATGAATGGGTTAGATCCCACTACTCATGTAATATGTCTGACTATGTTGTAAAGCCTTCAACATAGTAATCATTAATATGAAGGGTTGGATACCCTAAAACCCCATCATAAAGGCAGTTTACTCCATTAATCTTTTGAAAAAGAAACATTCGATGGTTGACTTTGAATGTTATCATGGCGGTTGAAGTCTGGTGACATTATCACAAAATTGTAGGTTCGAATCTTACCATAGATAAAGGGAGGTATGTATTATTTGGGCCTATTTATATTATTACTCAACTTTTTTATTTAAAAAAATAAAAGAAAAAAACGTTGAACGGTTTTTGCTGTGATAATATTTTTTTGTCAATTGAATGACAATATCTTATAAGGGTGACGAAATATACCTGCAACCAAGTGTAATTACAAACATTAGGTGATCATTTTAAACTAGCATAATTATGCTCTCTTGGCACTTTTTATCTAGCTACTTAAAAAATCTAATGATTGAAATTAACGACTTAGATATCGACTATCACCGATTACTACTGCAACTTTTCATAGAGACGACCCTGTGTGATCAAATGCTAATTTTTAAAGGGTTAAGGAGTCCGAATAAATCGAAGGTTGGTTGATTCCTTCATTTACTAATTTTTGAGGTCTTTTGAACCTCTATATGTACATACTAATAGTGTAGATTTAGTAGGAAAGTAACTTTTATGAGTCGCATAATCTTGTTCCTTGGTTATTTTTTGTAATAGTCCAAGCAGCTTATGTGCATCCCTTGTCTATATTCAAGATTTTGATATCTTTGTCTGCTATCTCCGAGATCGTCTCGTGATTAATTTATATTTGTGGCCGTTGTGTTATATCCTTAATATCAGGAGCTTGCAACCGTATTTTTATTACAGTAGCATCAACTTGGACAAGATTGAATGTGGTTCGTGAATCCAACTCCCACTCCTCGAGGTTTGATCATTCATTTTTTCCATATATACCATATAATGCAGGGGGAGAAAAGTATGGATTCATTATTTGGAGTCCTCTGAAACCAATTCCATAACCATGTTTGAATGTTCAATGTGCCAATGTCAAAGTTGGAACCCGCAGATGACGTTTTCCATATGCTTTTGGTTAATAAGCATAAAATTTATGACAAGAAACAAAAAAGTAGGTTGTCTAACTAAAATTCAATTTTTTTTAATTCAAACATAAAATTCACATTAGATAATTGATTTTTAGATCTATTGATTTTTGAATGACGATATAACTTATTATTTCCCACTTTACTGAGAAGTGTAAGTATTTTATTCTTTTTGTTTAGTAAAAAGGATTTTCATTTAAATTAATATTTGTTGAGCTGATAATAATTGAGATGAATTAAAATCAATTGAAACCAATGAATTGAATTGAAAGAAGAAATAAAAAAAATTAACTACTAAAGACCCATACGTAAAGAATCTCGTCTCATTTTTGTGTTAAAGATGGCCTAGAATGAGTTCAACCACTGAAAAAATGCAAAATTCAAATTAGCAAAGGGATTTTTGGCTGAGCTAGATGACCTATTAACAAAACAAAACATTTTATAGAAGCAAAGGATGAAAACAAACTAGCTGAACGACGGGAATAAGAACAAAAAGTTCTTTCATACATGGGTAAAAAAAGATAGGGAAGGAACCACATTTTGCAACTCCAAGATAGCTCGGGTGCCTTGATAGTGAACCTGAGAAGTTTACAAGCTCTTGTGGTAGATAACATCAGCATGGTCTTCGTCAAAGAGTCGATATTTCCCCTAGATGTGCTTGGCCAAACAACAATGGAAGGTGTTTTGAAGCTAGTAAAACCCTCAGTCACTTCAGAATAAAAACAAACTCACAACACTGGGCTCCAACAAAAAAGTCAAAATAGTGGTGTTCCAGTTGGGAAAATGGAAGATATCGAGGCCAGATGGATTCCCGACGAGGTTTTTCCAACACTAATTGAAGGAAGTTTTGGGGGAGGGGTTACAAAAATGTTGTAGGAATATTTCAACACTGGGGAGACGCTAAAAGAGTGGAACATCATGAACATCACACTCATCCCGAAGGTTAAGGTACAAAAAAATCCTTTGATTTACGGCCAATTAATTTATTCAATATTACTGATAAAGTTATAGCAAATATTCCTGCAAATACACTAAAATAATCATGGGTTTTCAATTTCAAGGAATCGGACAATTTCCGCCCAGGGAATATCCACAGTCGAGAATTCCAATAGCACATGCATTGATTGGAAAACATTGAGAAAAAAATAGTGGGTGTGCAAAAAATAACATGAGCAAATCATATGATAAAGTTTCATTGACGTTACTGGAAAGCAGAAGAAGAACCGGGGGCGAAAGGGTGCTGGAACCACCCCAAGGATCCGGTAGCCTAGAATTTAGGTCTAGACGCCACCAGAATCCATGGATTCTGCCCCCTTGAAAATTTGCAGAGCCCCTCCGGTGAGACCTGCCGAAGAAGAAGACGGACATGTTTTGTTTTCCTCACTAAACAAAATAACTTCATTTTGCCATCAGTGAAAATACGTTGTTTTATTAACGTGAAGGCAGAAAAAAGAGGAGGTCAATTGGGCTGAAACCCAATTGGCCAAAATAAGAAACCCTACATACATCGGCATTCTGAGAGAAATATCAGACTTCTCGTTCTCATCACTTCCCAGTTCCTACTTCCGTCTTCCGCCTTGAGTCTGTGATGTCATCAGCCGTCCATCCGCCACACTGCCATCATCCATCCGCTTGCGTCTCAGTGTCTCTGCCCTCAGTGGCTCAGCCAACGTCCACGTCTGAGCTTAACAAGGTATGCGAATGAGAGAAACTTAAGACTTAAGAGCATATTTTTCAGAGCCATTATTATTGATTTCTTGTGTTGTACAAGTTGTAATGAATGAAATAGCATATGTGTGAATTGTGATTGTGTGAATAGCATATTTTGTATTGGGTTGAAACTTGAATATATGG
>JAULKJ010227684.1:0-13805 GCA_032355405.1 Rubia balearica
GGTAAGAATAACAAAAATCATGTATTTTGGAGTAATGGATAATGGGGAAACACAATTTTGGGCCACAGTGTAATTTTCTTGATTCTGCTGTGAGATGGTCTCATACAAAACTTTGTACTCCCCTGTTTAATTAAGTATGACACATCACTTTTAAACACACGTTTTTAGAAAATGCTTATTGTGTGGAGCAAAATGAATGAAGAGAAAGAAAAGTAAAATATATGGTGAATATTACCTTAAACAATTCTATATTAGGAATTTGTCAAAATAAAATGAACATGTCAAAATGAAAAGTGTGTCAAGTATAACAAGAGAGAGGGCCACCCTTTTCAAGAACTATAAAAATAAAGAGGACCTCCAATTTGAAATTTAAAAATGAACATGGTAATCCCTTCATTTTTTTTATAAGTGGCACTATAGATTTAGGTGAATAAAATAAGTGCATGAAATTGAATGTAGAATGTAAAATGTAGAATGAGTGAATGAAATTAAGGAATCTTACCAAAAATAAAAATTGTGCTAATATAAAAGAAATAATTTAAAAATATAAGTGTGCCAATAATAAAGAAACAGAGAGTACTATTATTTTTTTTCCCGTTTGACCGATTACACGTCGCAATTAGCAAATTGCAATTTCTTCTTACCTGTCTGCATTCCCAAATTTCAAACAACTTGGCCCAAAATAGGAATATTTTATTTGTGTGTATTATTATGATATTATCCTCGGAACCAAAGAGTCCGTCTCTTGAAAGACGATCTTTCCATAAGTTATGAAAAGATCAAAGTTTAAAATGTAAATTAGAACAAATGAAGATAATTTTTTTGAATTGTATGAATCGGGTTAAAAATTTTATAACTACTACACGTTGCATAATAAACTTTTAATATTACAACTAAAACTTTTAACCTTTTATTATTCTTATTAAACCCAATTTTTCATAAACCTATAGAAAGACGATCTTTCTCGAATAAAATCAATCATTACCAAAATAAAAGTCACATTCCAAAGCCTAAATTTCAAAAACTTTTCCCTTCCTTAGCCGAGTAAATTTAAAATTTGGGCCGGAGAAAAATCACGAAAACATCGACCGGGTCCCACCTTTCACGAATCCACTTCCTCATCGCCCCCACGCGCTCCACGCGTCCAGCTCTTCGCTCATCCCGTCAAGGACTCAAGATTGAGATTTCCGATCGCGATCTTATGTCGCAATGAGCAACCATCGTCGACGATCTCCGCCGGCGGTGGCGGATGAGGAGGTTTACAACATCATCCCAGTCCACAACCTTCTAGCCGACCACCCGTCACTCCGGTACCCAGAGGTACGCGCCGCCGCTGCCGCGCTGCGTGCGGTGGGGGACCTCCGGCGTCCCCCTCGCGTGACGTGGCAGCCGCAGTACGACCTGTTGGATTGGCTGGCGCTCTTCTTTGGGTTTCAGGCGTCCAATGTGAAGAATCAGCGGGAGCATCTCGTCTTGCATCTCTCCAATGCCCAGATGCGGCTCAACCCGCCTCCGGACAACATCGATTCGCTGGACCCCACCGTTCTCCGCAGGTTCCGACGCCAGTTGTTGAAGAATTACTCCAGCTGGTGCTCCTTTCTCCGCCTCAAGTCCAACGTATGGCTTTCCGACTCCAAGTCCCGCTCTGCCGGCGGCGAACGCTCTTCCGAGCACCGGCGAGAGCTTCTGTATGTTTCACTCTACTTGCTGATATGGGGTGAGTCAGCTAATCTTCGTTTTGTACCCGAATGCTTGTGCTATATTTTTCATAATATGGCTATGGAGTTGAACAAGATTTTGGAGGATTACACTGATGAGAACACTGGGAGGCCCTTTCTGCCTTCGGTTTCGGGGGATCATGCGTTTCTTAATCGCATTGTGAAGCCAATCTATGACACCATTTCGGCCGAGGTTGAGAATAGTAGGAACGGAACTGCGCCTCACTCAGCCTGGCGGAATTACGATGATATCAATGAGTACTTTTGGAGTAGTAGGTGTTTGGAGAAAATGAAATGGCCTATTGATATTGGAAGTACGTTTTTCGTGACTACCAACCATGGAAAGAAGGTTGGGAAGACTGGGTTTGTGGAGCAGAGGTCGTTCTGGAACCTGTTTAGGAGCTTTGATAAACTTTGGATTATGCTCATCCTGTTTATTCAGGCAGCGATTATCGTGGCATGGGAGGAGAAAGAGTATCCCTGGCAGGCACTGGAGAGTCGGGCCGTGCAGGCGAAGGTTTTGACTGTGTTTATAACGTGGAGTGTGTTGAGGTTCTTGCAGTCATTGCTTGATGCCGGGATGCAGTATAGGTTGGTGTCTAGGGAGACAAAGATGCTGGGTGTGAGGATGATTTTGAAGGCTGTGGTGGCAGCTGTCTGGATTCTGGTCTTTGGGGTGTTCTATGCTCGGATTTGGACGCAGAGGAATGATGATAGGAGGTGGTCCGCGGCAGCGAATAGGAGAGTTGTGAATTTCCTCGAGGTGGCTCTTGCTTTTATTGCCCCGGAGATTTTGGCTCTTGCTCTGTTTATAGTGCCGTGGATTCGCAACTTTCTTGAGAATACCAATTGGAAGATCTTTTATACACTTTCCTGGTGGTTTCAGAGCCGCACATTTGTGGGCAGAGGAATGAGGGAAGGGCTGGTGGATAACATACGGTACACTTTGTTTTGGATTGTGGTGCTGGCCACGAAGTTTGGCTTCAGTTACTTTATGCAAATAAAACCGATGATTGCCCCTTCAAAGGCTTTGTTGAATCTCAAAAATGTTAATTACGAGTGGCATCAGTTCTTCAGTGGAAGCAACAGGTTAGCAGTTGGTCTCATATGGCTTCCTGTCTTGGTTATATACTTTATGGATATTCAGATATGGTATTCCATCTATTCTTCTTTTGTCGGAGCAGCTGTGGGGTTGTTTGAGCACTTAGGTGAGATTCGGGACATGCAACACTTACGCTTGAGATTTCAGTTTTTTGCGAGTGCAATTCAATTTAACTTGATGCCTGAAGAGCAGCTACTGACTGACAGGGGTTCACTCAAGAGTAAGTTCCGTGATGCCATCAACCGGCTGAAACTACGGTATGGATTTGGCAGGCCATTTAAGAAGCTGGAATCCAATCAGGTGGAGGCAAACAAATTTGCTCTGATATGGAATGAGATCATTTTGACATTCAGGGAGGAAGACATTATTAGTGACAAGGAGGTTGAGTTATTGGAGTTGCCACAGAATACCTGGAATGTTAGGGTGATCCGTTGGCCGTGTTTGCTCCTCTGTAACGAGCTCCTACTTGCTCTTAGCCAGGGGAAAGAACTGGTGGATGCCCCTGACAGATGGCTTTGGTATAAGATTTCCAAGAATGAGTACAGACGTTGTGCAGTGATTGAAGCTTATGATAGTACGAGACACTTCCTTTTGGAAATCGTCAAACGCAACACTGAAGAGCATTCTATCATCACAACCTTCTTCCAGGAAATTGACCAATGGATTCAGATGGAGAAGTTTACAAAGCACTACAAGATGACAGCGCTACCTCGGATTCACGAGAAGCTAGTCAAACTTCTTGATTTAGTGCTTAAGCCAAATTCTGATGTCACCAAGGTTGTCAATGCTCTTCAAGCCCTGTATGAGACTGCTATTCGAGATTTTTTCGTTGAGCAAAGAAGTCCTGATCAGTTGAAAGAAGACGGCTTGGCTCCACAGAGGCCATCTTCTAGTTCTTGGCTGCTTTTTGAGAACTCTGTTCAGTTACCTGGTCTGGAGAGCGAAACATTCTACCGCCAGGCTCGTCGCTTGCACACGATTCTTACATCTCATGATTCAATGCTCAAAGTCCCAAAAAATCTTGAGGCAAGGCGTCGAATTGCGTTCTTTAGCAATTCATTGTTTATGAATATGCCCCATGCCCCCCAGGTTGAGAAAATGATGGCTTTCAGTGTTTTGACACCTTACTACAATGAAGAAGTGATATACAGTAAGGAACACCTTCGCTCTGAGAATGAAGATGGAATTTCTACTCTCTATTATCTGCAGACAATTTTTCCTGATGACTGGGAAAATTTTATAGAAAGGTTGAAACGTGAAGGAATGGTGAGTGAGAAAGAACTGTGGACGACCAAGCTAAGGGATCTTCGGCTTTGGGTGTCGTATAGAGGCCAAACTCTTGCTCGCACCGTCAGAGGAATGATGTACTACTACCGAGCACTCAAAATGCTGGCCTTTCTGGATTCTGCTTCGGAGATGGATATCAGAGAAGGAACTCATGAACTTGGTTCTATGACACAAGAGCAGAACAGGGCGGTTTCACAGCCAAAAATGTCATCCTCTGTGAGGAGTTTGAGCAGAGCAAGCAGCTCAGTTAGTTTGTTATTTAAAGGCCATGAGTTTGGGACTGCTTTGATGAAGTATACTTATGTTGTTGCTTGTCAGATTTATGGAACTCAAAAGGCTAAAAAAGATCCTCATGCAGAAGACATATTGTATTTGATGCAAAATAATGAAGCCCTTCGGGTTGCTTATGTGGATGAGGTCCTAGTGGGCAGAGATGAAATGGAGTATTACTCAGTTCTTGTGAAGTATGATCAGCAGTTGCAAAGAGAAGTGGAGATTTATCGAGTCAAGTTACCTGGACCTGTGAAGCTTGGGGAGGGAAAACCGGAAAATCAGAACCATGCCTTCATTTTCACGAGGGGTGATGCTGTGCAGACTATAGACATGAACCAAGATAACTACTTTGAGGAGGCACTCAAAATGCGGAACCTTCTTGAGGAATTTAGACGCAGGTATGGTATTAGAAAGCCTACAATTCTTGGGGTTCGAGAGCACATCTTTACTGGCTCAGTTTCATCCCTTGCATGGTTTATGTCTGCCCAGGAGATGAGTTTTGTCACGTTGGGGCAGCGTGTTTTGGCTAACCCCTTAAAGATACGTATGCATTATGGACATCCAGATGTGTTTGATAGGTTTTGGTTCTTAACTCGAGGAGGCATAAGCAAAGCTTCAAGAGTTATCAATATCAGTGAGGATATCTTTGCTGGTTTCAATTGCACTTTGCGTGGAGGGAATGTCACTCACCATGAGTACATCCAAGTTGGTAAAGGACGAGATGTTGGCTTGAATCAAGTATCCATGTTTGAAGCTAAGGTTGCTAGTGGAAATGGAGAGCAAGTTTTAAGCAGGGATGTTTACAGGCTGGGTCATAGGTTGGATTTCTTCAGGATGCTTTCATTTTTCTATACTACAGTGGGGTTCTTCTTCAATACCATGATGATTGTTTTAACTGTTTATGCATTTTTGTGGGGCCGGCTGTATTTGGCACTTAGTGGGGTTGAGGCTTCTGTTACAGATAGTAAAACCAACAACAACAGAGCACTTGCTACAATTCTGAACCAGCAGTTCATCATTCAGCTTGGTATCTTTACTGCCTTACCTATGGTTGTGGAGAACTCTCTTGAGCATGGTTTTCTTAATGCAGTGTGGGAATTCATAACCATGCAACTCCAGTTATCATCTGTGTTCTACACATTCTCCATGGGAACTCGGGCACACTATTTTGGGCGAACAATACTGCATGGTGGTGCGAAATATCGGGCAACAGGCCGTGGTTTTGTCGTAGAGCATAAAAGTTTTGCTGAAAACTACAGATTATATGCTCGCAGCCACTTTGTGAAGGCAATTGAACTTGGGCTTATACTCACCGTCTATGCTTCGTATAGCCCCATTGCCAAGGGAACCTTTGTCTACATTGCCCTCACCGTGTCAAGTTGGTTCTTGGTGATGTCATGGCTATTGGCACCATTTATATTCAATCCTTCTGGATTTGATTGGCTGAAGACTGTGTATGATTTTGATGATTTCATGGGTTGGATTTGGTACAGAGGTGGTGTGTTTACTAAAGCTGACCAGAGCTGGGAAAAGTGGTGGTATGAGGAACAGGATCACCTAAGGACTACTGGTCTTTTGGGGAAGGTGTTTGAAGTGCTTTTGGACCTGCGTTTCTTCTTTTTCCAGTTTGGGATTGTCTATCAGCTCGGCATTGCTGCAGGAAGTAAGAGCATTTTGGTTTATTTGCTCTCCTGGATCTATGTGGTGGTTGCTCTTGGACTTTTTCTGATTATAGCATATGCTCGGGATAAATACTCTGCCAAAGAACACATATACTATCGACTGGTGCAGTTCCTTGTTATTATCCTGGCTGTAGTTGTGATTGTTGCATTGCTGGAATTTACTCATTTCAAATTTGTTGATCTGTTCACCAGCCTGTTGGCTTTTATCCCTACTGGCTGGGGATTCATTTCAATAGCTCAAGTTCTTAGACCCTTCTTGCAGAACACTATGATTTGGGATATTGTAGTGTCTGTTGCCCGAATGTATGATATCATGTTCGCTGTTATTGTCTTGACTCCATTGGCAATTCTCTCCTGGCTACCTGGGTTTCAGTCAATGCAGACGAGGATCCTATTCAATGAAGCATTTAGTCGGGGTTTGCAGATATTCCAGATGATAACAGGGAAGAAGCCCAAGGGGGATGTGTAATTCTGGTAATCTATCTGATTAACACTATTATCTCACGATTGCTTTTCCTGTTATGTTACATTGTTTTTCCTATAACTGCAGAACTCTGCTTCCTAAGGTTTTCTTTCACTGTTTCTAGAATTTAGACAGTACAGATTTTGACTCACATTTTTCCTTTCTTACTCTTTTTCTTGCAGGGATTGTAGCTATAGCATGATTGATTTTTCTTGTGGGGGCTTTTGCTGTATTTTGGAGTTTCTGCATCAGATATTACGTTGTATGTTCCATTGATTCTTTCTGGTGTTTATATAATGTTTGCCTGTCCTTTCTAGTTGTGCATATTTGTTGTTTCCATTATCTTAGGTTCCAAATTGAAAATGGTAGTGAGGCCATATGCATTGGTGGGAAACGAAAGTTGTCCCTGAGTTTGATCACTAGTGTGCTCATGACATCATTGTGACCTTTTGTGGCATCCTTAATTGTTCCATAAAGCTGAGGGGTTAGTAAACTTTTGGGCCCCCAAGTAGAAAATATTCTCATTTGGTCTCTTTAACTTAAGTGCTTATAGTTAACTTATACCAATTAAGTCTAGTTAAGTTTTACTTTGTAACATGTTTGGGTATAGGAGGAAGATTGTAAAATAACATTGCAAGGTTTAATCTGTATCTCATATTATTTGCAAGGAAATATGGAACACAAAAGCAATGCAGTTGCCAGATTGACATGCTGACAATTTTTTGATGCGACCCAATTTTGACATAATTGATAATGCTGGATTCAGTTGGAGCCAATTTTGATATAGTATTTGTTTCTGCTCTTGACTTGAGGCTGGATTCTGAGACTCAAATACTCAGTTGTGTGGATATTACAATTGGACTCTAGGTTCTACTTGCATTAAACTAAAGGGACCCAGTTAGGAAAATTATACTTCCTCCGTTCCACTATTAGTGGCACCATAGATTTAGGTACTTGGATTTAGGTGAAGAAAATGAGTGGATGAAATTGAATGTAGAAAGTAAAAATAGAATGAGTGGATAAAATTGAAGGAATTTTGCTAAAAATAGAACATGTGCCATTTAAAAAAAACATCTCGTTAATGCAAATGTGCCACTAGTAGAGAAACAAAGGGAGTACGGGTTTTTAAACATTCAGTTTGCTTCAAAATTATGTGTGGGACTTGTGTGATCGATGACTGTGTTTGTGTTATGTTTGCAGGTGTAGACCCAGGCTGAGGATTAGGTACAGTAACTTGACATTGCTAGCCTTGTTTTGTAATTTGTATAGCTTTGTGTGAATTGTAGTAGCTGCTTTCTTCTATACTAAATGTTTATGAGTCGAAGAGGGTTAGAATTTTATGTTTTTACTTGTCAATAGATGTATCAATCAGTGGCTGGGACAGAAATTTGGGCAGCTTCTTATTCAGTTTGTCATTCAGCTTTGCAGGTTTTTTTTTATAAAAAAATTCATTCAGCAAATCAGATGTCCTCCTCCGGTCTTTTTATATTGGAACTCTTTCTTTTTCGGAATGGTCTTTTTATATTGATACCTTCAATTTTTGGCAAATTCTAAATTTCTTTCATTCACGCAATTGACTTTTTATTCTCTCAATTCAATCTAAACCACTCATTTTAAAAAAATGGCACTCATTTTACTTTTTTTTAAAAATTGTGCTATTTAAGAAAGGGGGCAATATTTCATGACCAGAGGAATTACCGTGTAGCTGTGTTAAACTCGAGATTTATATCTTTGACCGGTAATCTTACTCGTCAATAGAACATGGCTTGGCTTTGATGAATGATTAACTAATGATGGTAATTGGTTAGTTTCAATGATTATAATTTGGTGGAGAATGAGGGACCAACTGTGCCTTCAAGGTGAGAAATTCGTCAAAATGCAACTCCTTAATTCCATGGGTAATATAAGGGAAATGTTTGTGGTTTCAAAGGCAATATGCCGGGTGGTTTACTTTCTTGATCACCAAGTTTGTTGCTACATTTTTCTTATGTCAACAAAAACACAATCTTTTTCAAAAATGTAAATTTGATTACTTACAAGGCAATTTAACTTCATATTGAATTATTAATGAACTTGAATCCCTAGTTTTGGTCTTGAGTATCTAAGAGCATCTATAATGGCTATGGATTTTATGGAATAAATTTTGGAAAAGGGAGATGAGCTTCTACAATGAGATGGATTTTGGGATGGGTGGAGAAAAGAAGAGCAACAACCAAGGTGGATGAGTTAAGGGAAAAGTGTCAATATAACCCTACCTACTTGACATAAGTGCCAATATAATTCTCGGATAATTTAGTGCAAAAATAACCTTACCTACTTGACATAAGTGTCAATATAACCCTTAGACCCCACTTTCGGCATTGACTTTGCCGGATCGCTGCCCGCCGCCGTCGGACCACCGTCGGACTGCGCATCCGCTACCGGACCATCACCCACCGCCGTCGAACCACTACCAAACCACCGCCCGCCGCCGAAATGGGTAAAATTACACTTACATCAATTAGGTAGGGTTATATATGTACTTTCAATTATCAAAAGGTTATATTGGTACTTGTGTCAAGTAGGTAGGGTTATAAAAACACTTTTCCCATGAATTAATTCATCACACCTTCATCCCACCCATGTGGGTCATGTAGGGTCATTATGTTATTTATTTTTAATTTTTTAAAAGATCCAATTAATTAATAACACGTAACATATGGTATAAAAAAATTATCAACGGACAAATTAATGGGAATAATACAGGTATAATTTAAACGGGCAAAAAATATATTTTTTATAAAAAATTTACAAAAAAAAATTCACCATTATTTTAAAAATAAAATTGTCTATAAATAGAGCCTAATACTGAATAAGTTATCACAATTCTTTGATACTTTATTTTTCTCTCTTCTTCACTCCTGAGTAAAATATGTAGTCCATTTCTTTGAAAGATCAAAAATGTTACATCTAATTATTTGGTAATTCTAAGTTTTTAATGAAGTCATTTCATCCACCATTCTAATGAATGTTCTTTGTTGAGCATTAAATTTAAATTTATGTTTTTAACGTCCAAATTATATATTTTTTCCTTCAATTTATTTTACGTAACAATATTTTACTACTCTCTCCATTTCATTGAATTTTTCACACTTTCCCTTTTGAGTTGTTTTTGTGGGTTTGACACACTTTCTTTTTTTGGCAAGATTCTTTCAATTTCATCCACTCATTCTACTTTTTTCTTTATAAATTTAATTTGATCCACTTATTTCATTTACCTAAATCCAAACACCTAAACGTATGGTGCCACATCCAATGAAACAGAGGTGGTACTAATTTATATATTTTGAGAATATAGTGACATCCTTCACCTCCAATCAACGAACCAAAATTCACCTACCCCAAGACATCCTTCATAACAAAATCCAAATTTCAGTACACCGCCTATGCCCTTTTCATGTCCTTCATACCCATACCACAACTACACGCTATTTCCAAACTATTCTATGCAAAATCTATCAGAAACACATATGCAATACAATAAAAACATGTTTCCAACACCATTCCCTACTCACGGATTGCAAGGTACCGGCGGTCCGTTTGATTGGCAAGGAAGCGATCAATATGGCGGATGTGGAGGCAGCAATTGTAACCCTAATACTGTTGGGGTTACGGATGAAGATGAGGAAGCCGAGAAGGAGGAGGGTTTGGCAAGAGGCTTTGAAATGCTGAAGAAAACTCAATTGACTTGGAATGAAGAAGGCAACAAAGTGCTATCAAAAGCATGGCTAGAATTTTCCACCGATCCAAAGATAGGTACAAATCAAAACAATGCGATGTTCTTGGGGAAAATTGTGGAATGTGTGAAAAACTACAAAGGAAAAGCCAGAACAATACCCTCTTGTAAGGCTCGCTGGCAAAATATTTCAAAAGAAGTTGGCCAGTACATTGTTGCTGTGAGCACTGCCACAAGAAGATGTCGTAGTGGCAAGGGGAATGAAGATAACCGAAATGATGCCATGGAAATTTTCAAACAAGATCGGAATCATTTCTTTAGTATGCCACATGTATACTACATTCTATGTGAGGTTCTAAAGTTTCGATTTCAGCACGTCCCAGGAGAATAACAAACGTGGAACACATAGAGGAAAACTGCAAAAGACCAAAGTAGTGAGGGAAGTGGAAAAAGGTTGAGGTTGAATGACGGAGGCACTTATACATAATTGACACATAAAAGCACACTTGGTAGTGGAGACCCCCCATACTTATGTCGCAACTGATGGGTGTGAAAGCTGCAAAAGCTCAAGGTATGCGGAAGGTTAAAAAAAGGTCTCGGAGCTTCCGAATCTTCATTTGATGATTGATTATGTGGTGGTTGAATGTGAAAGGGTTGCGCAGTTGAACGTGAAAAGGTTGCGCTCAGGCATCTTGAGTTAAAGGAGAAGACACTCAAAAGAAAGAGTATGACTCTGAACCTTCTTCCGAGTCTTGGTATGAATGCTACTCAAGAGTAAGTTGTCACCCGGATAAAACACATTAATTTTCTTGTATTTCATTGGTATTATAATTATGTAATGTAGTTTTAGTTTTTAATAAATTTATGGTTTGAACTTTCTTGTATTAGTTACTTTCAATGCATTTATTTATTCACATTAATGAAAATTATATTTTATTAAACACATCGAAATTAAATTATCAAGTATTAGTCACTTAGAAGTTTGAAATTCAAATTATTCAGGCAACAATAGTGATTGGATTTGCCATAGTCACGTCCCATCTCTTCACGTGAGCCAAATTTTGAAATTCAAATTATTTGGTCGACAATAATGAGTGGGTTCGCTATAGTCACGTTCCATCTCTTCACGTGGGTTGAAATTTGAAATTCAAATTATTCGGCTAACAATAATGAGTGGGTTTGCCATAGCCACGTTCCACCTCTTCACGTGGGAAGTTTGAAATTCAAATTATTCGCCCCGGAAATAATTAGTGGGTTCGCCATATTCACGTCCCATCTCTTCACTGGGTTAAAATTTGAGCGATGAGGGTAGTGACCACATAGCCCGCACCCCCCAACCAAAAAATATCACCATACATTTTTGTGGATGTCTACTATATATATATATATATTTATAAAACATTGAGTCACTTCTCATTCTCACCTCCAACTTCATTCATCCAACTCTTTAGAGTTGCTCATGTCTTCATTTTCAAACCCACCAATGTCTCCATCTTCTCTCATTGATTTGCCACCAATTTGGAGTGATGCCAAACATTACACGACCAAAGAAGGAGAGAAGTGCATAGAATGGATGCCAATTACATCATGGGATTACGACACAATGTTAGCAAGAACTCACAGAGCAGGAGGAGTGGTAAGAGAAAGGTGATCAATAGATACCGTGAAAGAAGTTCAACAAATTTTTGGCGGTAGTACATTGCGGATTTAGAGGAATGAATCTATGATGATGCTATGTTTCGACGTAGATTTTGCATTCGAAGAGACTTATTTCTCTGCATAGTCAAAGATGTTAAGCAAAATGACATGTATTTTACACAGAGACCAGATGCATGTAATGTACTTGGGCTCACTCCAGTTATAAAATGTACGGCTACAATGCCTTTAATGGGATATGGTTTAGCTTATAACCAAGTTGATGAATAATTTTCGATTGGGGAAAAAATTGCACAAGATATCCATCGCCATTTCGCGGAAGCTATCATTGATGTTTATTGTCATGAATACCTCGGGGGGTTAAATCCGCAGGATATTGTACGCCTGAAGCATGCTGGAGCTGAACGCAAATTTCCTAGAATGCTTGGTAGTGTGGATTGCATGCATTGGGGCTGGAAGAACTGTCCATTAGCATGGAAAGGACAATATATGGGTATATCTAAGAAATCTTCCATTATCATGGGGTGGTTGCTTCTTACGATCTTCGTATATGGAATCCTATTCCTTTACATATTCTAACTGTGATAAAGCAAACTAAAAGAGTAATAGAAAGACTACATATTATCTTTGCAAAGTTCCTTTGGGAAATTCAGAGTATGGACAAAATAAGATATGGAGATTCTGGACCAATATGAGTTACCCATATTCTGAAAATGGATTAGCTCTAAAGGATCTCTTTCATGTTATTGAATCTTTTTCTCTAAACCTTTGGTGGAAACTACAAAAAGGAGGCAGTCTTTGGGCAACTTTTATGCGGTCTTTACAAGATACCAAGAAGATTTCAAAAACATGGAATAGGTTAGATATGTGGATGAATTAGCTCTGATTAATACCACAATTCAGGTAGGATCAAGTAACGCTTCTTTCTGGTTCTCTAATTGGCTTGGTATTAGGTTATTATATGATATTTGGAATGCAGATAATGAGCTTCCATACTCAAATTTGACTGTTAAACAATTTTTCTATCTCCAGTATGACATGAGATTATATTTAGCCTATGGATTACCTGCTGGAATAAATGACTTTTTAGCTCAGGATTTCACAATTTGCCATATACTAATGGCAAATTTACTTTGTCTTTGGCTTATGAGCTAGTCAGACCTAAAAGAATGGAAGTGCAATCTTTCAAACATTTCTGGTCTAAATACCTGCCAAAATTTTTTTTTAATTGGAGACTTTTGAATAGAATACTGCCTCTCTCTGATGTGCTCCAAGAGCAAACCTTCAACTTTCCATCCATGTGTTTTTTTTGCCTTAATGCATCTGATCACTTGCAGCATGTCTTCCATGAATGTCCTCTAGTGCCAAACCTCTAGAAATCTGTGCATATCTTTTGTGACTTAACAACAGAAAACTTTGCTAATTGTGGGATTGATTCTTTTATTAGTGGAATGTCTAGTTAAAGTCTAAACTTCAGAGGATTTGTGTAATATTGTTGCTTGCAGTTATAACTTGGGTGATATGGTGTGCTAGAAATAGTTCAATCTAAGACCAGATTCAACCCAGGTTTGATATTATGGAAAGAGAATCATTCATCTTATGCATGATATCTTTAGTGCTCATAAGTTAACCTGGAGTTATGCTGATTCTAATAGTATGCAAGTTGAGTTTTTGTGCCTAGCTCTATTTCACAGATTTCTGTATGAAAAGTCTTCGCCCAGGTCTACTGGAAACTACCATTAGCATATTTTAAATTGAACACGAATGGATCTTCTTTGAGATCATCAAGTTCAGCTGGTGCTAGTATGGTGCACAGAGATAGGGATGGAAGATGATATGTCCATTTTATATGGTTATTTTGGGATTTTTTTGTATTCATTTTGGTACACTTTGGTGCTTTGAAGACTCT
>JAULKJ010227792.1:0-13804 GCA_032355405.1 Rubia balearica
GACCGTCACAATAAATATTACACAATATTTAAAGAATTATCAAAAATATTATTACAAAAATGTATATAACAAACACCGCGCATCGCGCGGTGTAATCCCACTAGTCTTCTTCTATTTTCGAGTTGGAGTCGTACTCAATTGAAAACTTCTACTCATAGTCTACCCTTTAATATTGATTGGTTACATCATTATTGACAGCGTAAAATGCATTTTTGCAATCTAGTTATTTAGTGTGCATATACCTAAATTCTTTTAAAATGCATATACACATTGGTGTTGAGTGTGTTCAACCCAAATCTCACATTGGAAGTAAGAGTGATTGTTCACTATATAAGCTAGAGTCTCACAACATTAGTGTATATATACCCTTGCAGCAGGAGATCGATGTTTGAAAAACTGAAGAGTTCATATGCACTTTTTAAAAAAGTGTTATAAACTCTTCATAGTTTTTCGTAAGTGTATATATACCCTTGCAGCAAGAGTTCGATGTTTGAAAAAATGAGAAGTATATGTAAATTAAAGAAGGAAGTGGGGGGTGGGGTTATGAATACACTTTCCTCATATTGAAAACATTTAGAATGAAATTAGCCTTTTTCTTGTGAAACATTTCTTTTTAGTTGGATTAGCTTAACAATTTTGTAGGAGTTAGAGTCTAATATTTGTATTGGCTGATTGGTCTTGCCCCATTCTTAAACCCGCTCCAAATGTTATAAAATATAGAAAAATTAACGTTAGACAGGTCAGGCGCAGAGCAGTGCCCACTTGGATAGTCAAGTCAGGTCGGAGATAAATCGTAGAGAGTTGGTAACTTGAAGAGGAAGAAGGGAAATTGATCTCACTTTTTTGCACGTGAATCCCCTCATTATATGAGTTTGGTGGCAAATGTGACTTGGTTTGTCAAATCATGCCTTTTCCTCTTAACTGTTGGGTCGGTTATCCTTGTTGGCCTGAATGCACAGAGGGTGGTGTTGGGTGTATTCAACCCAAATCCCACATTGAAAGTAAGAGTGATTGTTCACTATATAAGTTAGAGTCCCACAACACTAGTATGATGCCTTTTGGGACTGGACTCAATAAAACCGTGCGGGTTTAGGCCAAATTGGACAATATCATACTAATGTTGGTTGAGGTGGGATTGGCAATCCCAACAAGTGGTATATTGTTGGGTGTGTTCAACCTAACTCCCACATTGGAAGTTGAGAGAGTGATAGTTCACTATATAAGTTAGAGTCCCACCATATTAGTACGAGGCCTTTTGGGGGCTGGATCCAATAAAATCGTGCGTGCTTGGCCCAAAGCGAAAAATATCATACCAATGTTAGTTGTGGTGGGAATAACAGTCCCAAAAAGTGGTATCGGAGCTATGGTTGGTTGTGCTCGGGATGGGGACTGCATTTGTGCCCAATGTGAGTCATGGTTGGTTGTGCTCAGGACGGGGACTACATGTGTGCCCAATGTGGAGGCCCTCAGTTGTGCCCTTAGTGGTGGGTTCGGGCGAGGATGAAGGGTACCGTTGTGTGGTCCTTGGATTGAGGGGGAGATTATTGGGTGTGTTCAGTCCAAGTCTCGCATTGGAAGTCGAGAGGGTGTTAGTTCTCTGTATAAGTTAGAGTTCCACCACATTAGTATGAGGCCTTTTAGGGTTGGACCCAATAAAATCGTGCGGGTTTGGCCCAAAGCAGACAATATCATACCAATGTTGATTGTGTGGGCTTGGCAGTCCCAATAGATACTATCTTCATAAGCTGCAAACAAACTGAAAAGATAACAGGCCGCTGACCTTCCACGCAGTATCACTAGCAAGGATAACAAATTCAGAGTTCTCATCTATAATCTCTACAACATAAGGTACCAAACTAAGACGTTCATTCAAACCCTTATCTCCAGAGGCTTGCGCAACTCGGTAACATCACCTGAGTAGCAACAACTTCACAGCATTCATATGATTCACCAACTAAGAAAAGTCAAAATTCTACAAGAACATGGAAAAAGGGAAGAACAAAACAATATTAAATGGAAAGGAAAATTTCAATGAAAAAAAAACCTAATGATTTACATGGAAAATAAAGGTTACAATATACCCTCAACCATTCATATAATCTTAGAGTTCAAGAAAAAAGTAACTCTTACATTCTTTCAAATTTATGAATTCTCCACAAAGCAAGCACCTACTTTATTGCAAGTACTAGTCCACTTTGCACCACTACTAATTAGAATCACTCCAGGGCCACATCTTCCCAAGTTCCCATCTCCAATCCAATCGGCTATTGCCTTGGGGTAAAGTTGGAATCAGTTCAGTTTACAAAATCAATACATTGTCAGCGAAGCGCATGCCCTTTGACATTAAATCCTGCATTGCAGCCTGGTAAAAAATGCGCTGTCTTCTGAATTTTAGATTGCAGCCTGGATAAAATTTAAGGTGAGGTTACTTTCATTTATACAGACTTTCATGGGATGACAAATCATACTGTAGCAACGAAATCAAATGAAATTTCATAACTTTTCTCGTATTAATTCACAAAGAAATCATATGAAAATCGAGCATTCAACACAATTTTACGAACCCTATTTACACCATCTCCTGTAAAGAAAGCTCCATCACCGATTCACAGTAACAAACTTTCACTCTATTCAAGTTGAAAAAGTCTGCCAGTGAACCAATTAGTTAGGACCAAGCCAAGCAGCAGAAGGCTAGAAGCCAATATATAACAAGTGAAACAGAAACACACAGTATATACTATGTAGTACAAAAAGAAACAAAACCAGGATTTTTTTCAGGTCTATTACTAAGTTTTAAGATCTCCGCCTCATTTTTTTTCCTGAAAACATATCATTTTACGTTGCTGCACATCCTTCTCCCTGACAGGATTTCTTAAAGGTTAGATCATGGTCTAATTCCATGTCAGTAAGGGCATAAAATGGGATATTTTAGCATAATTCATTATGTAAGGTTCCATAACATATATCCTACGGGTGAAATAAGAGCCAAGTACTCAAGAATTCTAGTCTACGAAGTTCAGCCTAGTCTCATTGCTTTGAACCACATAACTAGATACACCGAGTCCACTTTGAAAAAACTTATTTTGTTCCTCAAACAGTATCATACATTGTATTCTAATCTTTTACCTTACATTCCGTTCCATTACCAACATAAATCATTTGAAATGCTGCACAACATACATTTCACTAAGTGAACTCTAGCGATGAGACGGATGAAGTGCATAAATCTCTACGAAAACAGTTGAGATGCATGACAAACCTCCAATTGAACGATCCAGTTGTTCCTCTTCCCCATGGGGAACATGGTTTGTGGATTTAGTTTCATCTGGGATATACTGATCCAAAACTGTACATCGACCCGTTCATCTTTTCCTTCTCCATCTGGACGGCAGACTCAAATTGCTGCAGCCGCGTGAGTGTGATTCCGATGCTGCCGAGTTTGTTGATTCTCTATACAGTTTATAGGGATTGATGGTTTCTCTGTAGTGGGTATTTTGGGGGCTTCTATCTCAATCCCAGTTTTGATTTTCAACCGAAGAATCCGCATATTAACTGAAAATTATTAATAGGATTATTACTCAAACTATTGCTTTGATATGGAAAATTTCATCATTTTTGTGTTCCCACTAATTTGAGTAGACGCCCGCATCATTTTTCCTTTTTCTCCCGCGCTATCTTCCTTTTGTTTTTCTTTTAATAAAAATACACTTTATTTTTACTAAAAAAACATGCTTTATAATGAGAACATCACGTACTTCTATAATTTTTAGATTAAATTATAATTAATTCAATTTTCAAAATGACCCTAAGTTTGTGGTGGAAGTGCTAATATAAATCTGTAAAATGAGAAAATGCCAAAAAAATAATCGTAACTTCATGATATATGTGCCAATCTAAACCTAGGTGTCGTTGGTTTCAATTGTCAATGGGAGATTTGACCGGAATTTAAGAAAAGAATAATTTTACCCCTGTATTAAAAGGGATAAAATGAGAATTCAGTTTGCGGGGCATGGTTATTTTCGCTATTTCAGGTTTGGTTAACACCTAAATTGATGAGTCAGTGCCAGAAAATAGTGACAAAATGTTACAACTGAATATTTTGTCATAAAGTTAGGATTATGATACTGTCTCCATTCGTAGGATTATATTTGCACTTTCAGCATATTTTATTTTATATACTCCTCAATTAATTTTATAATAGATCAATCTAATTATATATTTAAAATTTACTGTTCTGATTTGGTGGTTTAGTATATTGAAGTCATTTTGACAAATCTAAACCCAAATTGTTTAAAAATAACATAGTAATATTATTATATGTTCATGGTTTTATTTCTTTAATATATATAATCGATTAAATTATAAAACTTCGAAAAAATATAGGTAAAACCATAAATATCTTATTGCTCTATATCTATATGTATATACTACTGAAGAAAATTCAAAGAAGCAGATAATTGGAAATAATAAAAGGTTTGATTTTTTTATACAATGAAAGAACACTCTTGATAGAAATAAATAAATAAATATATATATATATATATATAATTATCACAAAATCTTATTTTGGACTGACCAACTGTTAGATGAGTGTATTTTATAATTACTGGGACTAATAAGATAATTTGATATTTACTTTTATTCAATGATATATATATTTATAATTATGATAATTTTAAAAATGAATCTCAAGATATAAATAATTATTTTTAAATTATTTGAATTGAATATTATAAATATAATTATTTTTGTTGTATTTAATATTAACGATTTCTAACTAAATTAATTAGTTCACTTCATAACTAAACATTAAAATAAAAAATACTAAACATTAAAATTTTAAATAAAATTCTTTGTTTCCCATTTCAACGGAATAAACAAAATATACATTAAAATTAATTTTAATTTTTTAACTAACAATACTGCATAACGAGCGGTGGCACTCCACTATTATTATAATAGTAAAATTCATTCAGATTTTACAATCCAAGGAGATACAAAGAATAATGAAACCCAAACAATTAGTTAGGTATATAATAAAATACTCCCTCTGTCCCTGGTCAAATTGCAAGGAATTTTTTTCACGGTTTCCAACACACGTTTGACCATTAATATATTTAACTACGTATTATATCTTTAAACAAAAAGTTATTTTTTGGAAACTACTTGTTATGATAAATCCAACGATATCATTTACAAACATATTATTATTTATATATCTATTCAAATATGTACTCCCTCTGTACTTTTAACAATGACACAGATCTAGATGTTTGGATTTAGGAGAAGAAAATGAGTGAATGAAATTGAATGTAGAATATAAAAAGTAGAATGAGTGGATAAAATTGAAAGAATATTACAAAAAATGAAAAATGTGTCAATATAAAAGAAACAACCCAAAAAGGAAGTCGTGTTATTGTTAAAGAAACGGAGGGAGTAGTCAAAGTTTTCTTAGTTTGACTGAATATTTAATTTCTTGCAATTTTAGCTGGAACGGAGGGAGCATATAAATTTTACAAGATATATAAAACTACAATAAAGTTTAACATGTTGAATAATGGAAGTTATATTAATTATATAGAGATATGGTTAAGTTTTTCAATGAAATAGCTAGACAAAAAAATAGTTAAAGCTGACAAAAGAGGTTAGAGGTAGAAGTGAATGACTTAAATACTAGTATGTTGTGGAAAAAAAGGTACTGAAATGTTTAGTTCATTAATAAATGAAATGAAATAATATTATCCCAATCATATAATAGAAATTGTTTGCTTTCTGAATAGTGTTGTCAACCGGAATTTTGAAGTCATTTTGACTAACTTATGCCTAATATGTCTAAAAATAACATACTGATATTATAATATATTACTGATTTAATTCTTTACTATATATAATCAATAATAACTTGTTAAAATTTATAATTTTTTAAGATATATTAAAAACCATAAATATCTCATTGTAATATATGTATTTGTATATATAGAGAGAATTGGGATCAGGTGAAAACATCTCTCTTATGTGAGAATATGAAGTTATGTGAGAACAAATCCGATATAAATTAATTAGCGGCTATGATTTAATTAAACAATAAACTTTAAACATTGAAGTCATAATAATATGCAACACATCAAATGTGCGGATCCTAACCGAGAATCAATTGGAATCCTAAACGATCTTCAAATTGAATTCTACTGATACGGAATTCTTCGGCTGTGTGCTTCAGCCTTCATCCACCAACGCCGATCTTCATTATGTCAGAACCCACCGTCTCCTTCGATGATGAAAAGCTCAGTCCGGTCATATTCTCCGCAAGGTATCAGCACTCTTCTACTCATTTTGACTCCGCGGTATAGTGATCGGCGTGCTTGTGTTTTGAATGAGCGCAATCTAGTTTGTTGTTGCAAAATTGTTGATATGTGTGATTTTTCCTCTGTATATAACTTTGAATTTCACGTGTTATAGAAATTAATACCTCAGTATAATTGTTTTTGGGCATCGTGCGTCTAAGGATTCGTCGATGTTTAACTAAACGCACAAAAGTTGAGTTCTCGATCTTTAAGTATCAACATGTTGTGTTGTAGATCTGTGTTTTAGTTAGATTAAATTGAACTTTTAGGATGTTCTCAACTACATAATGCTCTATTGTGGAAAAGTGTGTGCCTAACAGGATAGTTGTGGAGATTTATGCTTATATGTAAGAAAATTATGCTGATGAACGTTCAGATTTAGGTGCTTCCTCTTTTGATCACATGTAGGGTGCGCTGTTGTGAAAATTATGCATATACTTCTACACATTTGTCGTGATAAAATGACGGTTAGTACGCAAAGTTAGGGACTTCCTCTAATCTAATGTTAGGAGTGCTCACTTGGATCTATGTATTGACTCAACTAAGAATGCTTATTTTTGTGTGATTGAGAAAAAAGGTTAGCATGTTTTCACGAATAGTTTTTCGACTTAGAGATAGTTGTTTTATAATTCTTATTGGTTTACCTCATCTCTTCAGGGGGGTGGGGGTGGGGGATTATGAAGGAGATGAACCACCTTCAGCAGAAAGTACGAATCTTTAATGCAGTTATTGAAGTAGACCGGTACTCAAATGAATAATTACTTAAAAATTCAGATCAGATGAAAAGATTATTCTTCATTGAACTGAAATTGAATCCCTTTAAATCATTTGTGGTGCGTTATCAATATGTATGAGCACAACTTTGGCAGCAATCCCATAATTATCTTTCCTTAAGTTAGCTTATGACGTCGCAATTATTTTGGAATTTTGTTTCTGTCCCTCATTTCCCCCTCAAATTGTCAAAACTGTAGGGTCTGCAACTAATGGAAGAAAACGTTTGTTTAAAGCATCAGGTAAGTATTTCCATGAATATCTAGGATGCTTTGTTTGTTGCCTTTATGATGCGAATACAAATAAAACAGGTTTGGCTGTTTTCTTGAAGGTATCTGAGACATCCAATGCTCGGAAGCATATTGCCTTTGTCGAGTCATGCTACATAGTGTACGAGGAAGAGTAATCCTCAGGATCAGTCTCGAATGTCTGCAGCAGTTTCAACGCTCCTTAAGATTATGACAGTACTTCTGATACATCTCTCAAGTTGGGGTAGGGCTCTTCTTCACATGGTGTTGAGCTTCCTCTTCTGAATCTATCAGACCCTGTGTTTCATCGGCAACCTAGCTAACATCTAGCCTTTCCTGGCTCTTAGTTGTCTTGGAATTGATTAGTCTGAATTATTTTGCAGGCTACCCTATTCTGGATATTAAGAAGAGAGATTTATGAAATGGTAAAGAGCACCAAGGTGGGAGGATAGTTTGTGTCTGATATAATGATAACAAGCAAATAAATTTATGATCTTTATCGCAGTGTCTATTGTAAAACAAGACTACTGATTAATAGTTAATTGGTTTGAATCTTGATTTAGTTTTCCGTGATGAGGCTTTTACTCTCTGTGATCACTATAACTATTCTCCATGATGATGCTTCTTTTCTAGTGAGGATTTGGATACCCATAGTGAGTCCTTCTCCGTACAAAGGGGAGCTGTTCTCTGTTGGGTTTGTAATCAACTTTTTTATGTACAATAAAATTTTATGATGTTGTGCACTTTTTTGTTGTGATTAGCTATATTTAGTGTACTATGCCAAAGTGATTTACATTTTTCATGACTTGTCTCAGATGTTCTTGATGATCTCTAATGCTCCATTTACATAATAACTTGTCGGAAAAAAGTATAGTTTTGAAAGTGCTTCATGTTATACTTGGCGGTGCTTCAAGTCTAAGATATATGTGTTTTAAGGAATATTTGTAGTCTCTTCAAGTTAGGTGCGTCAAATATAGTTTGTAGATGCTTCAAATAACAACTTGAGAACCTAGATTAGATGTGCTTAGAATTATATTCGGTGGTAGCAAGTATAAATTGAATGTGCTTCGAATATAATGTATAGGGGCTTTCTTACAAGCTTGTAGGTACTTGAAATATAGCTGATAATTGCTTCAGTTACAACATGAACTAATTATAGTTTGAATGTGCTTAAAGTATAAGTTGAAGGTGCTTTGGGCATAAACTGTAGGTGCTTCAAGACATACTCGTAAGTATTTTACGTTATACAGGTAGTTGCTTTAATAATTTTAAAAAAGTATAGGTTGAAGGTGCTTCCACCATGCTTGTAGGTGCTTCAACTATAGGTGGTTGGAGCTTCAATTTATACTTGAAAAATTATAGTTTGAATGTGTTTCAAGTATAAGTTAAATGTTTCTTGCATCAGCGGTGGGTGCTTCAAGCCATACTAGTGGGTGCTTGAAATATAACTTGAAGGTGCTTCAATAACAAATTAGAAAAAGCATACGGTTTGAATGTGCTTCAACTTAAATTTATAAGTTCTTAGGTGCTTCAAATCATATTTGTTGGTGCTTCAACACGGCAACCATCACTTGTAAGTGATTCAAATATAACATGTAGCTTATATTTAACTTGTATAACTTGTATGTACTACGAAAAAAACTTGGTGCTTAGAGAATAGCTAGTGGGTACTTCAACCATAGCTTGTAAGTGCTTCAAAAGTAATATATAGGGGCCTCTTTTATTTTTTGTATGTGCTACAAAATAATCCGGTTATTAGAGTACAATTCGTAAGTGCTTAAAGTAAAATTTGTAGTTGTTTCAACTAAAACTTGTAAGTGTTCGAATCATGACCTTTCAAGAGATGCAGATGGATCTATACATAAGTGCTCTTAGGTTAGAGTGATAGTGATTATAAACCACCACCATAAGCTATGCTGCTCTTCAAATTCAAAAGTTAGGTTCTCAGAATTTAACATTCGTATGAATAAACATACAATTCATCGCTGATACACCATATTATCTTCTTCCTTACAAGTATATACTCCTATACAACTAGATTTTTTGAGCCAAGTACTCACAGGCAATTATAATTTGTTCCCGCAAACACTTGAACGTTAATCAAACAAATAATTCATTTTAGTTTCTCACTATAACTAAACTGACTTGCTTAGTTATTCATTCATATGAGCCTAACCAAGCTTTATTTGTGCATAATTATGGCTCCAACATGAGAACTTTCCACCTATCAGTAACTTCACCAAATGCCACTTTTCCTCAGCTGAATAACATCTTCTTGGAGGTTGCATGAAGCCAAATTTCCATTGGTTTCAAAGAGTAGCTTACTATGAGACGTGGGACTACATCAAAGGATCCGAGGAAAAATCTCTTCTTCCACGACTCTTCGTCGCCGTATTCTACCATCACTAACAGCTCAATTGAGCAAGCCAATTTTCTTCTTACAGTTCCACCATCACTCACAACAAATGTTAGAAGATCCTCCAACACAAAAAGATCCATGGGCTCTCATGCAGGAATACCACAAAAATTCTTTGCTACGAGTAATCACAAGCAACGACGGGGGCGGCGATCACAACAACTTTGAAATGGAAAACTCGTCTTTGGAAACATAGATTTCCAACGTCGGCGTGTCACTTCTGCTGTTGCATCAACACCAGAACTTACGAACTCCCTCTCTTTATTCAATAATAGTAGGATCCGGCTCAAAGGGGGATTGAAGAATGGGATTCCCACAGCTTCCGTAGACACGATGCAGGTAATTCCGTGGTTATAGTATTCATGCAGCGTGTAAGTTGGGCATGTAGCACACATTGTAGCGGGTCAGAGAAGATGACATTGTTCTATGATGTGAGGCGATGGAAACAACAGGCGAAGAGGTGCTAGAGCCAGAGGAGAGGAAACTGACGAAGAATTTGCTTTCTTCCCGAACTTACGAAGAAGATTTGAATTACTTATTATGACCCGACTTAAATTCTTCCAACCCATGACACTGACCCGCGAGTTTAGTCATTAATAACAATTGAAAATGTTTAGAATTAAATTAGAACCGTCAGATGAAATGATTAAATGGCTCAAATTTGTTCTCACAAAAATGGGCGTTCTCACATTAAGGGGGTGTTCTCACCTGAACCCTTCCCTATATATATATATCACTGAAGAAAATTTAAAGAGACACAAAATTTGAAATAACAAAATGTTCGGATATTTTTTATACATTAATAGAGTGCTTCTGGTAGAAATATATATATATATATATTATTTGTTTATTAATTTATCTATGATAAATTAGTGATACTAATAAGGTCATTTGATATTAACTATTATTTATTGCAATGAGATGTATAGGGCTGACATTTTGAGCCAAAATACCGTACCAACCAAGCTACCAACCGAATCTCATACCATTTGTACCGAAAACATTGGTAACCAATGATGTGGTATGGTAATACCGTACCATACATTTTGGTATGGTAATGGTATTGAGAAAATATTACCATGGTATTACCGTACCGTACCACATATTTATTTATTAAAAATATAACTAATATTATGTGAAATTGGGCATTTATTTAGTTATAAGATTTTAGTCATTTGTTAATATTAGAACCAAATTAATAATTTTTATATGTAATTTTTATATGTAATTTTTATATTTTTGCTACAATAAGTTGGATATTGGTAAAATTTAAAATATTTCTTAAATTAGATTTCTTGACAACTGACATTTTTGTTCTAAACCTTACAAAACTTTAAAATCATAATTATCTTTTATTTATCATAACGTAATTATTACACATAATCTTTTTTTAGACCGAGTAACCGTTAGACAAAGACATTTTATATTGACGTAACTAATGGGGTAATTTGATGTTTATTTTTATTTATTGCAATGAGATTCGATCCTATAATTTTGAAAAACTTTTAAAATGTATAGTAATGTATAACTAATTGTAGTGCAACCTTAAAAAATATTGAAACGACATTTTTCATAAATGGTCGACCATAAGTCGGTCTAACAAGAGACTTTCTCCACTTAGTATAGTTCTTATTTTGATCTTATCTTACTTTATTATCATTATGATTAGAATATATTTAATTTTCTAAAATTAAGATTATACAATAGGAAATTTAATTATTTATAATTTTTATGAGAAAATAATTAATTCATTATAACTTATTTGGTGGTATTATACCATACCGTACCGATACCAGCCAACTTTTGTGTATACCGATGTGTTGGTATGCCAAAGATTTGGTACGGTATTGGTTTTTAAAAATAATATACCGACATTGTTGGTATGGTATGTGGTATTAGTAAAAAGTTATGGTAACCATGCCGAATCCACCATGTTCTTCATGTCCATAATTTCTAAAAGAGTGTTACTACTTGGTGTACAGTATATCGCAGATGATTACTCTTAAGTTTATATACAAGGTTCATTTGGGAAGATCTGCTCGGAATCTATGTGGGGATACGACCGTTATCTCTAATACCGACGTTGTGTATAAGTTGTGGGCGATCAAGGTTATTTTTGGGAATATCGTAATTGAGTTTGGGATTACCGGTGCATTTATTATTATTTTTCCGCTCAAGTCCCCACAAGAAATTGGGAGAAGTCTAAATCCGAAATTGGAGATAACAATTTGTTATTCACAGGTACAAGAGTATTTTGTTCATGTTTGGCATAACAGGTTGTCGGAAAGGCCTGAAATCTTAACGAGTTCTTTACAACAGCTATCAAAAATTATACTTTAGCCCATATAAGCGAAGTCGCATATGGTTCACATATAACGATCCATTGATCGACACTTTCCTACATTCGATGTTTAGTTTTATGTTGTATTCTCCCGGCTTTATAATTTGTACATCCATTATTACATGTGTATTTACTGTAATAGGAAAATGAGAGTTATTGATTGTACAATCAGTATTTTAATATATTAATAATGTCGGTTTTTGTAAATAAAGTATAATTTCTATTGACGAACGATTGTTGGGTCCTCAAATATTAAATAATAAAATACTGTTCGAAAAACGATGTCCAACCGATTCATATGCAATTTCATACAAATTCATAGCCGAAATGACTCTTGAACGATGTGACATGAAACGAGGTCTTCTTAGAGACGTCATCCAAATAAAAAATGTCGTATTAATCATCGTTCCATGTTAGCGCGCGATTTTGTTATTCACATTTTCAGGACAATATTGTTTCAATTTGGGCATAAACAGGTCGACGGAAAGGGTCGCAATCTTAACAGAGAGTATTTTACGACACTTTTAAAAAATTATATTGTGGCCCTTATGTACGATGTCGTAAATGCATCGCATAGAACGAACCTCAAACCGTCCCCCTACCGACGTCAGTCAACTTGAAAATTTCAGTGGGAACCAAAAATTTGAACTAAAAATTTCCCCCAACCCTTTTTCATGTCAATAATATTTAGCACCAACACCCATTTCCCATCTCCAACGCACTTCCTCCAAACCCAACTCCACACCATCCTTTCCATTCACACCATTACAACCACTGAAGAGCTCAATCAAATTTCTTATCTCAAACATCAACAAGTATCCTAAGATAGAGTATCTTAGGGTTCAAATTAATTGAGGTAGTTTTCCATCCATTCCATGTTCATTTATCAATTTTATTACCATGCCTTCTATATGTTTTTTTTATATCATTGATCAATGATTGAATATTTTCGTGAATTATGATGATTATGTTACATGTTATATAGTGTATATTGCTTATGTTTCCAAGATAATTCCATGTTTGTAAGGAGTGAGAAAAAAAGCCTTAGATTAGGGCTGATTGTGGACAATAATCACATCTTCGTATAAACACGAGTTGAATGTGCGACGTTGGTTGCAGTTAATCACTCCATACGATATGTGACGATGTCGCATTGGCTAGGAAATTACTGAAACATTTATGAATGTCCAATGTCGCTCCTCAGTCAGACTCTGTGACTTTGGTCTCTCATGCATGCGACGTCGCTTTAAAACAGATCAGGTACTTTTTCCATGTTGAGATTAATGTCGTCTGCATTGGACTAAATTATGAGTAAATCATTTAGGGACTGCCAAATTCTAACATAAATTTTATTTCATGTGTATTGATTTTAATAAGACAAAAAGATCAGTTATAAATGGACTTTTAGCACGGACTTGTCATTTCACTAGTCCCCTTAACAGTGGTAATGTTGTACAACATAGACAAGCGAGTTTCAATACAATTAATGTTTCAATTTCTCATCCAACTTATGGATTTTAATATATTCTAACATGTATTGGTAATATATGTTCAAGTTATGTGGGTTTTTAACATGTCATTGATTCCCACATTAATTGAACAATTGATTGTTGTATGATGTTTACCAATTTCATGAGAATATGAATATTAAATAACATGTGACGGTTATCGATGAATGATTGTT
>JAULKJ010227902.1:0-22967 GCA_032355405.1 Rubia balearica
TTTTCTATCTTCTTATTGATTTTGTAAATTGTGATTAATTTTCTAGTACACATTCTTGAATTTTGGGTGCAGTAACTTCTTGCAGATCCCACCACTTACTCTAAGGCGTCAAAACATACTCATTGGCGTGATGTTATGGCTGATGAGATCAATGCTCTTGAGCTCAATAGGACATAGACTATGACTTCTCTACCTCTGGATAAGACTGCAATTGGATGCAAATTTATCGTACCATGTTCAAGTCTGATGGTACCATTGAACGTCACAAGGCTCGTCTGGTGGTTCTTGGGAATCGTCAGATTGAAGGGATTGACTATACTGAGACATTGCTCTTGTTGCAAAGATGAGTTCGGTTCACTTATTTTTTTATAAGTTGCAGTCATTCGTGGTTGGGAGCTTCATCAAATGGATGTGCACAATGCTTTTCTACACGGTGACCTGCATGAAGAGGTATTTATGTGTCCTCCACTGGGCTAGCCTGCGCCCTCAGGCCAGGTGTGTAGTATACAGAAATCTCTTTATGGCCTTTGGCAGGCTCCTCGTAATTGGTTTGCTAAATTGGCTCAGGCTTTACTTGTATTTGGCTTCATTTAGAGTAAGGCATATTACTCTCTTTTTGCATTTACTTGTGGCTCAGTTACTTTGCATGTACTTGTCTATGTGGATGATTTGGTTATTGCTGGTAGTTCTTCGTCACTCATCTCTAAATTCAAGAAATACTTGAGCTCTTATTTTCATATGAAGGATTTGGTACACTTAAGTATTTCTTGGGTATAGAGATTGCTAGAAGACCAGATGAGATGTTTCTTTGACAATGGAAATATACCCTAGATATCTTATTTGACATAGGTCTATCGGCTTCTAAGCCGATTGATTTTCCTATGGAGCAACAACATGATCTTGCAAAGTTGAAGGTCCCCTTTATAATGATCGCCTCATTTACCTGACCATCACTCATCCTGAGCTTAGTTATTCTGTTCATACACTTCTCAGTTCATGAAATCTCCTCGTGTTCCTCACTGGCAAGCTGTGATTCAAGTTCTTCATTACTTGAAGAGTCATCCTGGTCAAGGTTTATTTCTTTTTTCCCATAGTTCATTGCAGTTGACTTCTTATTGTGATTTTGATTAGGCTGCATGTCCTATTACACGAAAATCTCTTTTTGGGTACTTTGTGATGATTGGTGATTCTATGGTTTCATGGAAGACCAAGAAACAATCTACAGTTTCTCATTCTTCTGCTGATGCTGAGTATCATGCTATGGTTGTTACCTGTTGCGAGTTGTTGTGGCTTAAGTCTCTGATTCGGGACTTAGGTGTTATTCATTATGCTCCTATGCGACTGTTTTGTGACAGTCAATCTGCTCTTCACATTACGGGAAATCCAGTGTTCCATGAACGTACGTAGCACACAGAGGTTGATTGTCATTTCGTCCGTGATCTTGTACAGTCTAGTGCTCTAGTTACTCATTATATTCGCACAACTGATCGGCCTACAAACTTATTTTCCAAAGCTCTTGGACGGAATCAATTTCACTCATTACTTGGAAATTTGGGCATCTTTGATCCCTATGCTCCAACTTGAGGAGGAGTATTAAGGAATAGCAATATTATATGAATATTACTTGTAATTGAAATTAGATTAAATTTCTTTTTCCTAGTTTGTATAGGTCTTTTGTACCACTATATAATGTACCCTGAGATCATGAATATAGGCACACATTATTACCCTTATTTTCTACAACAAGCAATTCAGAAGCATTGGTTCAAGCCTCTTTCTCGAGAATTTAAAAATATTGCATGGGTAAAGAAATCCAAGGGCTAAATTTTCTTCTGGCCACCACCGATCACTGGATAGGTGCTAGAGGAAATAGGAGACCAGCAAAGTGTTATTTTCTTCCAGAAACAAGGAAGGACTTGGATTTATCGCAATGAATCGATTTTGGGTCATATGAACGTTGAAAAGGACCCGCAAATTTATGTAATCAATGTTTACTTGTAATTTATTTAAATTGTATCATTGCATTTGGATTATATAATTAAACGGCACAGTTGTATTCTCACATAAGATGGTGTTCTCACCTAAATACGTATTCTCACCAGAACCCACCCATATATATGTGTGTATGTGTATCTTGTAGGGTTTGATTATCATGTATGTATGTGAATTCTAGGGTTTTTATTATCATTTACATGTGTGTATTGTATTAGGGTTTAGGGATATTAATTTAGTGTTTGATAAAATGTTACATTTTTTCAACAAAACATAGTCCTATTGATCTTGGTTTAGCACTTTTTAGGATAGTGTGTGAATGTAGGATCAATAATGACTAAGAAAAGGGCTCGTGATGATGGTATATGATCATATAACGGGAATCTCGCTACTTTCGAATGTGGTTGCGAAGACCATGATGGACTCAGTGAGGTAGGAATCACAAAGACTCATAGAACATTAGAACGTAGAATAGCTAGGAAAGAGTTTACTATATTGGTCTTCAACAAATCGGGTCGGTGGGTGGGGAATTTGGTAGAATGAGGGTAGACATACAATGTGATGATTGGCATGGGGTCCTGAAAGATTACAAGGATACCCTATGGATGGAATGCAAGATACCGTTACTGAAAAAATCATATTCCCCCTAAATTTCCCATATTTTTATATTACAAATTAACCATATATATATTTGACACAATGGGGTTCAAAATCCTCATAGAGACCCTTTGAGATCGATGACCCAGACATGGAGGATTTACGAGAGAAGGCAATGAACATGTTATCAAAGAGTTGGCGGGAAGATAAATACACGTTGTCTAGAGAATACATATTTTCGGATAGGAAGGGAGATCTCCTGTGGTTGACTTGTACATACATTCAACCAAAGAGTTGGGAGATCCATAAGAGAATGGCCTTGGAGAAAAGAGACAACATTAGTCATCTTCTTTCAAATTTATAATACATTTAGATTAACATTTCTTTAGTTGTGACAAGGCTATAACATCCTACAATAGGATACAAGGGACAAAAAATGTCACATTACCTCAATGGACGTAATTCCTCATCGATTGAGCCACGGAGATTATGGATTGGCGGCAGTTGAGTTAGTACGTGAACATTTTGAAAGGGAGGTTCAAGTTGAAATTTAAGGGGGTGACCTAAATGAGGCAAGGTTATCGGTGATACCCATATATGTGGATTAAATTGAGAGGTACGATCTATTCCTAGAAGGCCAACGAAACAAGGAGGGTGGGTATGTAAAGCCCACCGAAATTGAGCTTGCGGAATGAGCGGTAAACCATTGGTAATTATTTCCCTCTTCAACACATTTTCTACATTAAATAAAACTCACTTTTTTGTACACGTAGGCTAAGTTGAAGCATGATCAATTGAAATATCTATCCATTCACATGGGTAAGAACGACATCATTTGTGAGGCTACAGGAAAACCCGACCATTCGGAACATGCTAGAGGAGTGGGTGTGTTCTTGTCCCAAAGAGAGGCGTTTGGAATCGTCCGGTCCTATGATTAGGCAAAACCTTCAAGAATGCACACCGTATAAAAAGATATACTTCTTTGGGATAAATGGATAGAGCAACAAGATATTATAATCCATAAATTAATCTAACACATCAGACTTGCTCTACCGGATAATTTAGATGATTTGACACCCGATTGGATTCCATCATTCCGAGGATCATGGAATTCTCCCGGAAAT
This sequence comes from Rubia balearica, assembly GCA_032355405.1. Classification (NCBI taxonomy): domain Eukaryota; kingdom Viridiplantae; phylum Streptophyta; class Magnoliopsida; order Gentianales; family Rubiaceae; genus Rubia; species Rubia balearica. The sequence continues at coordinate 3,714 of JAULKJ010227902.1, forward strand.
ATTGATGTTAACCACATGCCAATTATTCAAATGCAACCAAATGAAGACAAAAATCTTGACAACGTCTTCTTAACCAACAAAAAAAGTCACATATTTCATTATATTTCATTTGTTATTCTTAAATTTGTGTCATCCTAAACATAATTTTTTACACAATTGTTTATCAAATTTGTGTGAGCTATACATTGATCAAGGCGAGAAAGGTACACCACTCCATATAACCGATGACATTTTGCACGAATCAATGCGACATTATCACTTTGTTCCAATTGCAGATGGTATATGTAGAGTTTATTTAGAGAATCTAGTGGTCTTAAACGTCCCTTTTCCAATTCTGGAAGGCCACTAAAAGCTAGTAGAACCCTCGCAAGGAATGTTTCTTCTATGGCCTCATCGTCTAGTATACGTCAGTCTTGTAAAGGATCGACAACTAAACTTCTCCTGACCTACAACATCCAAACTTGTGGAAACAATACCCAATAAGTTAAGACCTCTGGTTGTAAGAGCACAAGTAATTAGGAAGTCACCACACTTCGTACAGATGAAACCCAAGACTCAAGGAAACTTATTATAGCCCATGTGATGATGAGTTATCATGGGCCTCCTTACTAAGTATGGAAATGGATTAAGATTATAAAGAATGTCTATTAGGGATTAAAGGGTATAAATACAAAGGTGTGTCTTCTATTTTAGGTACCTTCACTATTCTTGCCTTTTTCACTATTCATTAGCTTGCCTCCAAGACTGACTTGACCATCAGACAATTTTTCCCCAGGATACTCCGGGGCTTGTTTCCTTTGCAGATTGCATATCCATCATAAGGTATTGAAGGTGGGCTTGGATCATGTTCTAGACGCATCAATTAGCTCTCTTGGTGGGACTGATTAAGTCAAATCTAGATCCCTTGGTGTATGTCTGCTTCACAACTTCTATTCGATGGAGCGAGATCAAGGGAACCGGCGTAGGTGGTGAAGTCAAGTCTTCAACCAGAAGAAGAGGATGACTGCTATTCTTGTAGCACAAAGTACACAGATGTGCCCTGTAGAATTGTTAGATCCTAGTTTAGGGATTCCTGTGATTGAAGGATCGCAAAATGGAGTTACTGAGTTATCAAAGGATATGGAAGTTACAATAGAACCAATAGTGGGAATCAGCATTGCAATGCCATTGTTGGGATCACGAGGTGTAGATGGACATCTCATCAAATGTTCTAGTGTATCATGGCTTATGAATGAAGGATTCGAGAGAATCAGAGTATGGGAGACACTTTTGTAGGACCATAGTAGAAATTTGATCAGATGACGCAAATGTTGATGGCGGTAGGGTACCGAATCGTTCCTCCATCGATAGTTAATAAATCATCGATAATTATGATACCATCGATGGTTCCCGGTTCGTCATTGACTTTGGAGGTACAGGCCAGAGTCTTGCCCTCGGCAAGACAAATATTGGGTGTTTCATACCTGGGCTATGCAAAGGAAGTCGTACATCCAAGGCCGCAACCCTCATTCCCCAATCACATGCAAGTAAGCTACTTTATGTCTGCTTCGATGCCTGTGGTCCCCTTTCAAGGCATAAAGCATGGTCAATGAGTGATGTCATCATTGGGGATTCAGGGGTAGTCGAACCATATAACATGTGGGCATGGAGTTTATGACTATCATGGGCAAAGATCTATGCCTCTCATGTACTCAAGATGTATGAGAGTTGATTCCTACCTAGGGCATATCATTTCACGGCCCATATACGCTTTCCCCAATGAGGACCTTCATCAAAGTTCAAACCAGGGCAAACATCTTTCTCTGGGGAGACTAGAGATGTTTTGGGAAGAGAGTTAGACAGGTTGATAGGTCCAACTGGGCAGATTGAAGGATCTCCCTTTGGTCCAGTGATAACGATAGTTCGTTGGCCAGGTGATATGAAGCCTCCAAAGGGGCTTCCCACCTATATAGGAGATACAGACCCACGTGAATTCATCCAGACTTTCCTTAGTTTGATGAATTCTCGAGACTTCAATGAGAGATTAACTTGTTTGCTAGTAGGCCAAGGAATGGTTCAACAAGTTTCCCAGGGGGTTTGCTACAGTCATATTGATATTTTAGTTGGGCACTCCTGAGTCAGTATTTCCAAGAAAACAAATTCACCAAGACACTTATGAAGCTGTATCCGGCGAAGCAAAGGTTAGGGGAGTCCACTGCGGCCTTCTATTATAGATATGTCGATAAAATTTAAGGGTTTCAAAGGAACAAAGAATGAAGTGATCCAAGGATATTTGTTGGGAATGGAGGACTTAGAGCTGTATAAGAAACTAATGGTGAAAATCCCTAAGATGCTTCAGCAGCTTCAGGAGGTTGTAGAGAAACATTCGAAGGTTGAGGAAGCTACTCGAAAGAAGAGAGAAGGGATGATGGTCAAACATGTGAAGCCTAATGATCCTCGAGGGAAGATACCAATGGAATGGTTAAGGTTTGAAAAGTACACGCCTATGTGGCATTCCCTAGCAGAGATTTGGAATATCCTTAGGGGAATTTTCAGGCCACCTACACCAATGAATGAAGCAAACAGAGCTTTTGTTCTCAGAAGAGCCACAACAAAATTCTGCAAACATCATAGAGATTATGGCCATCACACGAATGAGTGTACCTACCTTAAAATGGAGATCGAACGATATAAAAGGGAAAGCCTTCAAAGGAACCTTTTTGTCAGCCACTTCAAGACGATCCTTCGAAACCAAGAAACCAATGAAGAAATAGATGGCCTCCCTAGAGGAATTTCAATGTTGTGAATATGGGTGATCGTGGTTCTCGAGGTTAGAGGCAGGAACGCCTTTAGGAACCGTAGCAAAATCAGCCCATGGATAATCAGAATAGGAACGAAAGAAATCCTACTGTGCACAGGGTGATATGTGATATTAATGGATTTGTGGGGGAGAGATCGTCAAACACAGTGATGAAAGCTGACTCGAGGCATGTCTCTGCAGGAGAGCCGGTGGATAAAATATTTTAACCCAATGAAACAATTACGTTTTCAGAGGCAGATGCAGTTTCAAACAAAACTCCTCACACCAATCCCATGGTGATTTCTATAATAATCAAAACCTCATGAGTGGATTTGAGATCACATTTGTAAGTTACTTCAATCAGCTCGAAATCGAACGTGAAAATATGAAAAAAATGACTTCGCCATTGTCGGGGTTCACTTGGAAAATAGAGTACCCATTGAGGGAAATCACTTTTCCAGTCAAGGTTGCAGATAGAGATAAAGGGGTAACGATTTACTATAGCTTCGCAGTCATCGATGTTTTCTCCCCTTACAATGTAATATTGGGAAGACCATGGATGTGCCAAACTTAGGGGTTGCGTCGTCGTACCATATGATGATGAAGCTCCTAACGAGTAATGGATTTTCGTCCATTCGAGAGGGTCAGATTGTGGCCAGAAGTTGTAATTATGAAGTAGTGAAAGGAACAAGGATAACAAATAATTTGGCCTCGGTACATTGAGAATTTGGGCCAGCTGAAACTAAATAGCTCTCAATTCGAGACTTCAAAACAGTGGGAATTGGGAAGATGATACCGGAGATGATGAGGAAGGAGTTGAAGGCTCTACTCGATCAATCCTATGATGTATTTTCCTGTTACACATCAAACTTAATGGGAGTAGTAGCATAGTTAGCTTCCCACAAGCCGAATATCGACCATTCGATAAAGCCTGTTAAGCATAAAAGAAGAATGGTTTCCCCTAAGAGGGCTGAGGCAATAAGGTTGGAGGTAGAGAAGCTTCTCAAAGAGGAGTTTATTGAAGAGGTGTTTCATCTAGAGTGGCTGGCCAACCCGGTCATGGTCCCAAAGTAAGATGGGGCATAGCACATGTGTATTGATTTCACGGATCTGAACAAGTATTATCTGAAAGACACCTACACATTGCCATCGATCGATAGGCTGGTGGAAGTAATAGTTGGGTATCAGATTCTAGCTTTTTCAATGCTCACAAGAGCTACCACCATATATTGATGACAGGGTAGGATAAGGATAAAACCTCATTTATCACGGACGTGGGTACTTTCTATTACAGGAAGATGTCATTCGGTTTTAAAAATGCTAGAGCCACTTACCAACGATTGGTTGATAAGCGCTTTAAGAAGTAGACAGAGAGGAGTTTGGAAATTTATGTTGATGATATGGTTGTGAAGAATATGACTTACGAACAGTTCCCGCGGGACTTGGAGTAAATGTTTGATGGACTGCGAAGGGTAAACTTGAAGTTGAATCCGTCGAAGTGTGTGATTGGAGTAGGTGTTGGAAAATTTCTGGAGTTCATGGTGTCAGAAAGAGGGATCGACGTCAATCTAGAGAAGGTAGAGGCGTTGGTGAATATTAAAAGTAAAAAAACTATAAAAGAGGTTCAGAGGTTGACGGGGTGCCTAGAAGCATTGAGTTGTTTCATATGAGATCCAGGTTCAACCGCGAACTGCAATCAAGGTGCAAGCCTTAGCATATTTCATCTCAAAAATGATGAGCGCAGATGCACAAGAGGCAAGTACACCATAAAATCTTGGAATAGACAAAGGTAAATCAATGTGGACAGACATCGTATGGAAATTGTTCATTGATGGAGCGTCTAGCAAAGAAGGCTGCGGAGCAGGATTACAACTAGTAAATCCAGATGGAGGAGAACATAGATACTCACTTAGTTTAAATTTCCCACTCACAAGCAACAAACCTAAATACAAAGCACAGGTACGTGGGTTAGACCTTACAATTAGGATAAAGGTCAAGAACGTTAAGTGCTTTAGCGATTCACAGATACAGGTCCATCAAGTGCGTGGAGATTATGAGGTTCCAGAAGAGCAACTGATAAATTATTTAAGGAGAGTTCATCAGCTTATGGGCCAACTTGAATACTTTGACATTCAACATGTACCAAGGAGCAAAAATACCAAGGTAGATGTCTTAAGTAAACTGGCAACGGCCGGCTTCAATTCATTTCTGGGACAGAATGATGTGAATGTAGAGATCATACCAGTCAAAAGTACAGTCGCAAAAAGTGTTTTAACAGTCCAGATAGAAGAAACAAACTGGATGACAACATGAAGGGACTACTTCGAAACGGGACAATTGTCAGTAATAGAATCCAGGCTAGAAAGTTAGAATTAAGGTCACAAGAATACGTTTATGAGGAGGAATTTTATACAAAAAGGTTTCCTATCTCTATGGATAAAGCATGTGAGACCATGCCAAGCAAACGAAATCATGAAAGAATTTCATGAGGGACTATGTGGGACGCATAAAGGATCTCGAACAATTACGAAGATGATAATTCGAGCAGGGTATTATTGGCCAATAATGTTTAATGATACACACAACTTTGTACTAAAGAGAAAAAAACTGCAAAACTAATGCGTCGGTATCGCATAAGCTACAAGCTACTCTAATAGGGATATATAGAGCTTGGCCATTCGACAAATAGGGAATTGATTTAGTTGGACTTTTCCCCAAAGGAGCTGGTAATGCAAAGTTTCTAATCATAGCAATTGATTACTCCACGAAGTTGGTATAAGCGAAGCCATTGGGAAGGGTCATGGAAGAAGCAACAAGAAAGTCTGCTTGGAAAAATATAGTTTGTCAGTTTGGTGTGCCTCAAACTATTGTGACAGATAATGGTACGCAGTTCACAAGTGGAACCTTCACCAAGTGTGCTCGAAGTTAGGGATTGTGCATAAATTCACATCTGTAGCTCATCCCTAAGATAATGGCCAAGTGGAGGTAACTAATAGATTGTTAGTCCAGGGAATTCAAAAACAGTTGGAAGGAAAGTGAATTAGATGGGTAGATGAGATACCCAACGAGTTATGGTCATACAGAACAACAGTGCGAGAACCCACTGGAGCAACACTGTACAACCTAGTTTACAGTTATGAGGTAGTAAAACCAGTTGAAATTGGGAACTCAATCCTTAGAGTGGAAAAATACAATGAAGGCCGTAATCCCGAAATGATAAGATTGGAATTGGATGAACTTGAGAAGTAAAGGCAACATGCAACGATTATAGAGGCAAAGTACAAGGAGAAGGTGGCCCGAGCATATAATGAGAATGTCAGAAGACACAGTTTCGAATTGGTAATCTCGTTCTATGGAAGAATGAGGCAAGTCTGGCAGAAGAAAAAAGGAAAACTATGCCCAAGTGGGAAGACCCATACAAGGTAATGAAAATGCACCGATCTAACTATTATGAGCTAGAAAGATTGGATGGAAGCAGCGTCCCAAACACTTGGCATGTGATCAACCTAAGTAAGTTCTATGTTTAGATCCTTAGTAGGCGTTGGAAAGAACTCAGTTGTACAGGAGCCATGATAAGATCATTGGAAACCTTTTCATTATTGGCATCATTGTTTATTTTCAAGCGCGATATCATCGCTATAGTATATAATCAATATCAGAAAACGTCTTTTGGGGAACCTCACCCATAGTACTGTTAGCTTACATTTTATGCAAAATTCACAGTAACACCAGCAAAAAGTGGCAAACCATGGCACATCGCAAAGAAGACCAAATATCACATCTCGGAACCACGAAACAGTAAATTTTTTACAATCGTAACACGACAAGCTACAAACCTTGTCAAAGTACAACAAATAAAGAAACCAGAAAAGTGATAAAAGCAAGCAATAGATCTTGCAGCTTCGCACTATATAGGTTTATGACCTCAATATTGAAAGCTATAGATCTTGCAAAAAGGTGCATGTGCCTACAAAAATAGAAACAAAGGCAAGCAAGGGATCTTGCGGCTTTGCACAATATAGGTTTACAACCTCAATCTCGCAAGCTATAGATTTTGCCAAAAGAAAAAGCAAAGGCATAGATACCTATGAAAAAATTGACAAAATCAAGCAATAGATTTTGCGGATTCGCCTAATATGGGTTTACAACCTCAATCTTGCAAGGTATAGATCTTGCAAAATAAGTACAAAAGATATGTGCCCAAGAAAATAGTGACAAAAACAATTAGTGATAGAACTTGTGGATTTGCATAGATTAGGTTGTCACAATCTAGAACTCACAAGCAATAGATCTTGCAACTTCGTACCATTTAGATATAAATACATCAAAGACGTATGTGGTACCATAATTTAAGACTGGTGATCACCAGTCCTCGCCAGTAACTTAAGACAAAAGCATAAGAATATAGTGATGGCAATATCCAATAAATACAACATGTTACACTAATCATAAGCAAATTCAAGGTAACATAAAATAGAGAAACAAACACAGTACTTTGATTGTTTGGAGAAGTAAATTATTACATCAATGAAAAATAAGTCATCTAAGCCTTGGTGTGCAAGATGGCCCAGCAGCAGAAAAACTACTAGAGCGGTGGGATTGCTCAGCCTGATATTCCTCAGATAACATATGATCGTAGCGCTATTTGATATGCAAGTAAGCAGGGTGGTGGGTTTGACTGCTTTGATGCATACGTTCAAGATACTTTGTATAGTACGCTTTAAAGTCAGTTATATGACCAAACTCTTTGCGATGAAGTTGAATACTAATGATATCCACTGTGCCTTGATAACTTTTATTCAAATATTCCAGGTTACGTATATCCTCCTGTAGTTAACGAATATGTGACCTAACCGATTCAGATAAATTAAGCCTTTACCCTCTAATATTCATAGTTAGATTCCCACGGCTAGTGGAATCAAGAAGCTATACAGAAAGAGCCTTAAATTTATCTTTGTAATCAAAACAAGCTTGTTCAAGCTAATGCACGCACGAGTCAAGATGGTAACACGCAGCACGAATGTGGTCATTATCACTACGCAAGTGGGTGTTCACAACAAATTGTTCATCAAACCTGCTCTACCCGCTGCAGAACAGGTAGAAAGATGATCGCATTCATCCTGCTTCGTCTTTAGATGATCCAATAATTGGTCAATACGAGAACACTGCTAATCCATGATTACGATCTTCTGATAAGCCTCGCGTGCTTTATTCGCCGCAAAATTCTATGCTTCTTCTTGCTGACTAATCATTTTAAACAAGCTTAGTTGCGGCCGCTGAATAAGGTCATTATGTTCTGCGCAAAATCCTTTCAACTCGCGAATATAGTCTTCAGACTCGCTTATGGTCTTTTTCCATCCAAGCTCCAGATCGTTGATGCTTTATAGCATATATTTGAGATGAACACCCAATGAAAGTACCCACTCCTGAATGCCACTAGGAAGGTTGAGGGAACGCATGTACATACCAACAGATTCAAGACAACTAAGCTGCGAACAATATCCTTGTCGAGGGATTCTATATTGTAACCATCGGGTACAAATTTACTACAAGGACAACTCATTTGAGGGGATGGTGATTACGAAGAAGTAGGGACACACCATTCAAGACATAATGGAATACATTCCAGAGCAAAACTCCCAATACTTGAAAAATGATCAACATAAAACAACTCTAAATATTTCTTGGATAGGGAAGGAGTAGCCTCAACTAGTCTAATAGGGCTGCACCAATTGGAAGACATAAATCGAGGATGTTTCTAAGAGCAAACACTAGAACCTAACATATCAAGAAGATGCAAAAACTTACTGTCGATCAAAATATCAAATCCCTGCATAGGAATAAATATGAGGGAAAAATAAAAAAAAATTAGTGCTGGCATACCAAATTCACATTGAAGGCAGTACATAAATACATTAAAATTATCATTATATGTTACAAACATAAATCTGAATGGTCTTAAATTAAGCCATAACTCTAAAATTAACTAATATTAAAAGGAGAAGTAGACGCATACTAGATAACGAAAAAACCCGCATAAACCTAGCAATCAACCAACCAAAACATATTAATAAATGTGTCAAATGCATTGGTTAACACATGCTTTTAGGTGCAGATCAGTAATACCCACATAATTATATATCCTTTCGTGGTTAAGATGTTATGGAGTAATTAGGTGGAAATTAAACCATATTGGATCACCATTGCATGTGGTAGTAAAGTAGGTGGCCATACCGTTTGTCCAAAAGTTCCATGGGAAGAGTACATACGTCATTTTATTTAATCTTAAGGTAATGGAATTGGGGGATTCAGATGTTATTTTGGGGATTGATTGGATGAGGCAATATAGCCCCATTACATGTAATTTCCTTGATCAGAATGTGTTATTCTTCAGGCAACGGTACAACTGGACCATTAAATTAAACTATAATGAAAGTAGTATAAGGTTTATTAAAGGCATTGAAGCTAGGGAAATCTCTGGTTTAAAAAAATAGAGCACAACCGTTAGAACAAGAGAGTTATGGTAATCAGAAGACATGAAGGAATGTAGAGATACGTACAGCTAAATGCAACCAAAATATTAGTTCTAAGTGGATGGAAAAATTCAAGGGGGGGAATATTTTGGTTGCATATAGTTGTACGTATCTCTACATTCCTTCATGTCTTTTGATTACCATAACTCTCTAGTTCTAACAATTGTGCTCTATGTTTTTTTTAAATTAGAGATTTCCCTAGCTTTAATGCCTTTAATGAACCTGATACTACTTTCATTATAGTTTAGGGGAAAATATTTTTCAGTGAATTATTTTATACAAAATCAAGTATTACAGGATCATATGTTGTTAGATCTAAAGTTAAGAGATCAGTTTAGACCAACGGCAATACGAGATTAGTTTAAAAATACATAAATTGTATCAGGTCAGTGGGAGCAAAATCTGTGGAAAAAAAATTAGAACCAACATCAGGTGTATTCATGTACTGGAGAAATTGAAGTCAAGAAAAGAATAGGCTTAAATTTTCATAATCTAGCTAAAGATTCCGGAATAGTAGAGCTTCAAGGTGTGACGAATATAATTCAGTTTCAGGAAATACAACAGGTTCTTTCCGACATTGTAAATATCTTTTTTATACTTACTATATTATCACCTGCTAGATCAATTGATCATTGAATTTTCCTAAAAACTTATGCTCAACAATTTAAAATGAAACCTTACAAGTATCTCATACACCATGCACCTAAGTCTAAATTGAAAGAAAGGTTGATGAAATGCTCAAGAACAAGATAGTGCAATACATTACAAGTCTTTTTTCTTATCATGTACTATTACTTAAGGGGAAAAGGTAGTTAGAGGCATTACATAGACTACATGAAACTCAATAATATTACGATTAAAGGTATATTTCCTATTCCTATGGTTTGGGGTAAGCATTGGAGGAAAATATGAGAAATAATTTTTTCAAAGAAAAATAAACTAAACAAATTTTTTAAAGCTCAGGTTGCCTCCCGAGAAGTTTTACATATTCAAGGTAATCGACACGACCCTAATGTTATCCATATGGTGTGGGTTTGTACTCCATCACCATAGGTAACCAAAAATAGAGAGGTGGGGGTAACAATCTTCCAAGAGGAAGATGTATTAGAGTAGTCAACCTTAGAGGAAATGGGTATTTTGGAAGCTTAGCATATTCAATTGACATCTCTATTTGGGGCATTGTATAAGTTAATTAAGGCCAACTATCTAACAAAAAGTGTTGGTTTTCCGATGCATTTCCATACCCCGAATTCGAGTTACCACTAAACTTAGAATTGGGAGAATCGTGGTATGGGTACCAATCTTGATCCCATCAGCCTTAGGAACCAACAACTACTACCTCTCTCTCATATTCGCTCATCCAAGTGCAAGACTCTGTAGGGTGGTCGAAATGACATATCCTATAAAATCTCACTCGTTGAGCCTCTCTTCTCCACATATTTTTCCAAATAAAAGCAGAGCAAAAAAAACACAAAAGTCATAATCGTAGTACAAGGATTCTCGGTTCACACCAAGAACACAAGCAATACCTATTATGGAAAAAAATACAAACAAAAGAACAACACTAGCTACTCAAGTAAAAAGCTATGCAAGTTAACAATAGACATTTAGACTAACATCCTCGGAAGCGGCGCCAAAATTTGACCCGCCCCCTCCCAGCGTCATTAAACTCGAGAGAAGGTTAAGTTATTAAGGTTCAAATATAAAATTTATATTATTGCTCCCATTTCTACTACTATGATACCTAAGGGTTAGATAGTGGCAAGACCAGGGTCATCCACAAAGATGTTAGGAATCTAAGAGTCAATAAATACAGCCGCGATCGACCATCAATCCGATCATGCGTCACAAATAGCCAATATTTCTAAAACAGGCTTTGGGGGGGGGGGTTACTAACAATTACTATCATGCAAATCACAAGAGCACAAACTATTTAAACTAGCACTTAGGGAGTATTTGCGTAATATAAAAAAACTACAAAACTATTCTAGTGTTTATGACACGTGGTGTGGTAGTCGATGATCAACACTTCCACATACATGTCATGTAGGGTGCGCATGTAATCTTCCACCGACATTGCCTCCGTAATTAGGAGAGTGTAACAATGGCCATGCCTTCTTGCAGATCTGAATCTCCCACGTGCTATTACATCTCAGGCACTACACCACAAATGCTTCTCCCTAGGCCTAAAGAGGCAAAGGGGGTGAAACACCTTATCGATGGCTCTAGGTTAGCAAAATCGCTAACCCTAGTTTACTTCTATAGTTATCTCTATCTAAAACCCTTCGGGTGAATTCGCCAGCTAAGACCAGTGTATGGTCGATTGTAACATTGACTTGGCAACCCATATGCCCACACCCATACGGTTCCGGACTATAGTTTCCCCAAGAACATTAAAGTTTTCCTCCCCGGGGGATATCAATAATTGCACCAATATGAAAGTCGACTACGGTGTGTGCCAGTGTTAGTGTGGAAATTATGCAATTAATAAGAACATGAAGAACAAGCCAACATAATAATCATAAATACATAAAAATAGGTAGATCTAAGGAATCTAAAAAATGAACATTAATTCATGAATAAAAATATACAAACCCCAAGTTAAGTAACAACTCCCTAAGCATTGAAGCCAAGTATTTCCTTGGATTCAATGCCTTTGGGAAAAAAACAAAGAGATGCAGAGAAAAGATTTTAGAGAGAAGAGCTACTTTCTCTCTCTCTCTCTCTATCCTACTCTTAAAGTCCAAAATGAGCATAAAATTAAACCCTAGTAGACATAGGTCCATATATATAGTAGTAGGGAATTGGGCATTGAAAAATGCCCAAAATAGGCCTAAAAACCCTAGCAACCGCATATGGCGCGGCCAGCAGAAAATGGTATTGACCATGCCAGCCGGAAGTCTTTTGCTGGCGCAGGCCACACGCCATGGCACGGCTCATGTTAGCTTGTGCTAACACATCCTGCCCAGTCCAGCACATGCCATGTTGGCTCATGTTGGCTCATGCTGGCAAGGGCTGCTGGCTGGTTGGACTTTTTGCTTAGTTTAACTGTGCGGGGTGTGAAATTTTTCACACCGTGTGGGATGGTCTTTGAATTTGAAACTTGAAAAGACGCGGACCATGTGAAATGGCATGATCCACATCCATACTTAGTCGTTAGAGTGATTTAGGAGACACGGGCTATATGGTGCGACACGGTCCGTGCCAAAGGGGAGTGACATGGCTGGTGTTGGCTAGTACGGGCCGTGCTAGCCACCCCTGGCACGGGCCATGCTTGGTGGGTTGGCTCGTGCTGGCTGCTTCATGCTAGCCAGTCGGCCGAACAGCTAGTTCGGCCAGTTGATGACGCTTTCCATTTTCTGACCTTTTTTAACTCCGATTCTGCCTTTCGACTCAATTCCATCTACTACCACGCATTTTAGTCTGTCACCTTCTATCTACTATCATCCTCGCGAATAACCTTCAATATCTTCTACCATTCTCGCGAATTGCCTTCAAATATCTTCTACAACCCTCGTAGATGGCCTTCTACTAAATGATGTCAAAATAGCCACAAGCAACCTAATAGTAAGCTCATAAAGGAAAATCTAGGTGCTTGTGAATACAAAGTATCCCTTAGATTCAATTAAGTCTACAAAACTTAGGATAAACCAATAATGGTCATCTAAACCCTTTGTCGTGTAAACCTAACTAAAACTAGCAATCAACCAAACAAAACATATTAACAAATGTGTCAAATGCATTGGTTAATGCATGCATAAAGGTGCACATCAGTCTAACAAATGCACCTGCTACTTTTCAATCATTAATGATTGGTCTTTTCATTCTCATTTTAGAAAACTCTTGCTGATTTTCTTTGATGAAATCTTGATGTATAGTAAATCTCTAGATAACCATCTATTGCATATTAGATAAATTTTATTTGTAATGAGACAAGAATAGTTGTTTGCCAAGGTTTCTAAAAGTGTCTTTACTGAAAGAACAAGTTGAGTATTTGGGAAGTACAATTTATGTTGAAAGAGTGAGAATGGATGGACAGAATATACACTGTGTGCTTAAGTGGCCTGCTCTAAGAGCTTTCAAGGAGTCAGAAGTTTTCTAGGGCTTACATGGTATTTAGAAGATTGGTCAGTAGATATAGGATTATTTGCAAACCCTTGCATAGAATTTTAAATAAGGAAAGTTTCCATTGGGATGAAAAAGCCACATAAGCTTTTTCTGGAGCTAAAAAATGTGATTATCTCAGCTCTAGTGTTGAAGATGCCAGAATTTGATGAACCTTTTAATATTGAAACAGTACTAATAGAAACAGTTTATCTCTTATTTTGAAGATGTATGTGATGTTGGGATGATGCAGTACTAATGCAAGACACAAAACCTATAGCTTACTTGAGTAAATCCTTTTGTAACCGGAATAAGGGCTTGTCAACTTATGAGAAGGAACTGTTGGCTTTAGTAATCATAGCCGAGGAATGGAACCATTACTCGTTAGGAAATCATTTTATAATTAAAACAGACCACCAGAGGTTGAAGCATTTGTTGGATCGGAATATACACAATAGCTTGCAACACAAATGGACGGCCAAGCTGCTAGGTTTAAGCTTTGAGGTTTAGTACAAACAAAGAAAGAACAATTATTAAGCTGACTCGTTGTCTGGAAAACCTTGTGAAACATAGCAAAGAAAAGGTTCAGGATGTCATACATAATTCTGGGAGGAATATGCACATGGGTTCAGTTAGGGATTAAGGAGAAGTAATTCAAGAAAATGATTCAGCTTAGGATACTAATGACATATATCAATTCAACATGAAGAACCAAGTGCTTCCAAATGACTGCACCATTGAGAGAAATGACTATGCCATGCCAATAAAGTTAGAAGTTCGGGATATTTAAATTCAAAGAGAAAATGTAGAAAGATATTCTAATCCAATACATGCCAAAACCATCAATTCAACCATCCCACCTACTTGGATTTTACAATTAGAGCAAAATTATGAGAATGATGAGGTAATTTAGGAAATCATAGCTAAGTACATTTTGGGGAAAATGGAGATTCTGAATACAACTATGCTAATGGAATTCTCAAAAAAAGAATATGTTGGAAATACTAGAAATGGGAAGCAGGAGATATTAGAAACTATGCATTTATCTTCAATAGGGGGGTCACTCAGGCCAACCAACTACCATCAAAAGAGTGTTATCAAATTTTCTTTTAGCAAACATGAGGTTGGAGAGGATTGAGTTTGTCAGAGCTTGTATTATCTATGAAAAGAACAATAGTGAACACTTTAAGAGCTATGGCATGTTACAACCCTTACCCATTCCTGACAGGGCCTAGAAGCATTAAACCATGGATCTTATAGAGAAGCTGCCAATATCTGAAGGTTTTGATACCATTTTGGTTGTGGTAGACAAGCTGACAAAATACAACAATTTTATTTCCCCACCTCATCCTTTCACTGCCAAATCAGTTGCCACTTTGTTCTTCAGTGAAGTTTGCAGATTACCTAACACACCTGAGTCTATTACCACTACAGAGACAAGGTTTCTACAAGCTTTTTTAGGAATGAATTGTTTGATAAAATAGGAATTGAGATGCAGTTTATTTATGTATAACACCTTTAGACAAATGGGCAAACTGAGAGGGTGAATCAGATGCTGGAGAAATATTTAAGATGTTTTTGTGGAGAAAATCCAGCTACTTGAAAATAATGGATTGCTTATGTTTAAGATGTTTTTGTGGAGAAAAGCTAGCTACTTGAAAATAATGGATTGCTTATGTTTAATGGTGGTATAATACATCCCATTAATTGAGTGTTAACATGAATCCCTAACTGATACCATTTTTCCTACTAGTAGTGATCTAATTGATCTGGTAATTGAGAGATCTGTGGGCGATTCTCACATTTCACTATGTGTTTTCTTGCTTCCGGCTCTTTTCTCTACTGACTTGGTGAGTTTCAACCAACTCTGCCACTAGAAACGGGTAGGTCTGGGGGGAAAAAGAAACTGCAGGCTAAGAGGATACTATATGGATCACAGATAACCCCAAACAAAACTCAAATGGTGGACTTCTCACTAGCGAAGTCACAGATTAGAGGAATGGAATCTGTCCTTGAGGATTTGGAAGACCAGGGAATCGAAGCAACTGCTTATGTGAAAGAAATGGGAATGGAGGCTGGTGAGGACTCGGTTTGCAAAACACCAACAATGAATCAAACACAGAGGGTATCCATCGAGGAGGAACAGAGTCAATCGGAGGAGGAACAGTCGCTGCCGGTGAGAAAGAGCTGGGGCCAGAGGATGGAAGAAAATGAGCCACCGTGGACCTCTTTGTTTGAACAAGATGAACAAACAGAGGTAAAATTCTACCCCCCAATTGAAATTGAGGGAAGGGTTATGGGGAAAATCTGTAGGGAAGATGTGTTAGACAGTTTAAAGGAGTGGGATTCAACTGTGGTACGTAAAATCCTGGGAGGTTTCCCACCCTTTCTGGCAATGAATGGCTACTTTAGGAGAGTTTGGAAGCATCACAACATTTTGAAAATTTGGTTAGCTAAGCCTGGGATCTTCCTGGTTAGGTTTGCTCATAGAACAGAGAGAGATCAAGTGGTGAGCAATGGGATAATCTTATTTGACAACAAACCAGTTTTAGTCCAACCATGGACACAAAACTTAGACATGAAACTGCCAAAATCTATTCTAGTTTGGCTCCAGCTTCCAAAACTGGATATTGTGTACTGGAAACCAAAAATCCTGAGCACCATTCTCAGTCCTATAGGTACCCCATTGAGACTGGATAAGGCAACAAGAGAGGTGGAAATATTTATTTATGCTAGGGTGCTGGTTGAGGTTGAGCTGGGAAAACAGATCCCAAACAAAATTCAATAATTGGATGAGAATGAGACGATCCAGAGCCAGGAGGTTATCAGTGAATGGGTGCCAAGCAAATGCAATTTTTGCTCAATGATTGGGCATGATGGGGATAAATGCAGAAAGAAGGACCAACCAAAGCAAGTCCAGAGGCAGGCATATGTAGTGGTGAAAAAGAACCAGGAAATTCAGCAAGAGAAGATGGCAGGACAAACTCCAAAAACTAAACTAGTGCAGGGAGTAGATGGATTCCAGGAAGTGAGTAGAGGGAAGAAAACACAGGCTGGGGGAATTCAAATAGGAAGTGATGATCTGCTGCAGGTTTTCAGAGCTGGCATAACTGAAAAAGCTGAATGCAGCAACAATGGGGTGAGTGGAGGTAACCTATATGAGGTGCTAGCTGATCCCACATATGACATGTAAAATAATGGCTTGGAATCTGAGGGGGGTAAATAGTGGGGTGAAACAGAGGCAAATAAAGGAGTTTTGTCAGCAACAGCAGGCTGGGCTGTTAGGCTTCTTTGAAACTAAGGTAAAGAGGATAAATGAGAGTAAGGTTTGGGATAAAATAGGGCTGCATTGGGACATGGAAACTAATAGTTCTGTGGTGGATTCAGGAAGAATATGGGTGGCTTGGAGGGGAGATTATTATACAGTGGTGATCTTAAGCAAGAGGGATCAATGGATTGATATGGAAGTGGTGATAAAGGAAATGAACCTGACCTGCTATATTACAATGGTATATGGTAATAGCCAACCAGGGGATAGGAAGAGCCTATGGAGATTTCTGGAACAGGCTATGCATCAAGATAGACCATGGCTGATCATGGGTGATTTTAACTCACCATTGAGCTTTGAAGACAGGATGGGGGGAATCCAATTTAGCAGCACGAGATGGATGACTTCCAGGCAATTATCTCTAATCAGGAACTACATGAGATGAAGACATTTGGCCCACAATTCACATGGTGCAACAGAAGGGCAGCTGAGGGTAGAATATACAGCAGGATCGATAGGGCACTGGTCAATGACAAATGGCTGGAGCTGCTAACTAATTCAGTGTGTAAGATCATGGTGAATGGCATCTCTGACCACACACCACTGCTACTGACTCTACAGAAAACTTCAGAGAGGAAAGCTAAACCATTTAAGTTCTTTAATATGTGGACAATGTCAACCAAATTTAAGGCCATTGTTAAGGCAATCTGGGATCTAACTGAGGTTTCTAATCTCAAATAGCTCTATGAAAAGTTGAGGCAGCTAGAGATACCACTTCAGAAGCTTAATAAAGAGGAGTTTTCTGAGATTGAGATACGGGCCTTGAAGGCAAAAGAAGCTTGGGAGACGGATTAGAAGGAGTTGGCACTGGATCCAGGATGTGCTAAAAAATAAAGGAGGGAAACAGGAAGTAGGATTGAAGCTATGCATTTAGCAGAGGCTGAATATAAGTTTCTTAGGCAAAGAACAAAAATGAAATGGCTGAGGGAAGGTGACAGACCTACCAGCTTGTTCTACTCAATGATGAGGAGTAGAACCTACTCTAATCACATTGTCACTCTGACTGAGGGGGACAGAATGATCCAAGGCAGAAGGGATATTGAGAAACACTTGATCACATTCTTCCAGAGCCACATTGGAAAAGAGAAAGAGACTGAGATGAGAATCAATGAGGGCATGACTCAGAGAGGTTCAGTCTCACGGTTCAGCAGCAAGCAAGGATGATAAGGCCAATTACAGACCAGGAAGTTCACAAAGCATTGAAGGGTGTAAAATCCAGCAAAAGCCCTGGACATGATGGATACTCTAGCCTATTCTTCAAGGAAGCTTGGGATATAATTGGAAGTGTAGTAATAAAGGCAATACAGGGATTCTTCAAAGGTGATCCCCTCTCTCAAAATTTTAGTAATGTAGTCATCATTTTTATCCCAAAAATGCAACAACCCTAAGTGCCGGCTGATTATAGACCTATATCATGCTGCTCTGTAGTATACAAAATGGTGAAAAAAATCATCTGTGCTAGGCTAGGAGAGGTGCTGCCTACACTGGTCTCAAACAATCAGTCTGCATTTGTGAAGGGAAGAAACATAGTCCACAACATCCTGCTCACTCAAGAACTGCTACACAAATACAAGTAGGTAGACCTGATAACATTAATTGGGATTTCATGCTAAAATGGTTAAAGTTGCTTAAAATTCCAGGGTTGTTCATTGAGTGGATTAGGACTTGTGTCACCTTATCTACATTCTGCATATCCATTAATGGAAATCTATCAGAGTCATTTGAAGGGAAAAGAGGAGTCAAACAGGGTGATCCCCTCTCTCCCCTCTTATTTGTCCTCAGTATGGAGTACCTCACAAGAATGCTAGATCACCAGTTTCACACTAAAGGGATTGGATTTCACCAGAGATGCCAAAAAGTTGGGGTACATAGCCTTTTATTTGCAGATGATCTTCTGGTTTTTTGTGCAGCAGACCAAAGATCACTGAGTGGACTCAAGCAGACCTTGAGGGAGTTCCAGATGACTACTGGACTTGCAGTAAATGATGAAAAATCACAGGTATTCTTTTCAAAAATGGGAGAGGAAGAAAAAAGCCTATTAACTGCCATATTACAGATTGCAAGAGGAGAGCTCCCTGTGAAATACTTGGGGCTACCATTGAACTAAACCCAATGGAATACTGCAACCTGCAACATTCTTCTGGAGAAGGTAGTGGGAAGATTAAAAAGATGGGACTCCAGAAATCTTTCATATGCAAGTAGAGTGCAGTTAGTCAACACCGTCCTCTTGAATATCATAGGATATTGGACCAGTGTGTTCAAGATTCCAGAGAACATTCATAAGGAGGTGGTGGATCTCTGCAGGGACTTCATCTGGGGTAGAGAGAGGGGTGAAAGAGGCTACACAGCTGTGGCATGGGACACCATGTGCAGATCAAAAACAGGAGGAAGATGGGGATTGAGGGATCCTTCACTATGGAATAAACCATCATTATGCAAACTCAATGGGAGGTCGTCGCCGTCCCTCTCACAGATGTAAGTTATAATCCCTCTTGCTCACTCAATACAAC